>LBNU01039047.1:29504-41046 GCA_014162995.1 Artemisia annua
AAGGTTGGCAACGGTCGCCGCGTTGCCGGCGTGCCTGTTTATTTTCTCAATAGTTTTTTGAATTCAAGAGGCATTCATCTGCAACATGGCTTACGTGGTACCATACTTTGTAGCTTTCGCATTCCGACGCGAATGCAGTGGGTCTACTGGACCTGCAAAAAATGAGTAAATCTAAAAGTTTTGGCAAAACAAATAACGATGTGAAATACATCAGCAATAACTGTAAATCATAAGAAAAGGGTAGACGTAGCACGTTCAGTAACAGGCTGACCATTTTTATCATCTGCATCATTAGTAACAGAAGGTAACTCTATTAAAAAACACCAACAGTTAACGGCACAACCTGCAACAACCAATAGAAAGAAAAAAAGTTAACTTAAGCTGCACTTATCTTGAATTTATAACAAATAAGAGGAAGAGATACCCCTCTAAACTGAATGCAGGCCAGGAACAGGGCGATTCTCTTGCAATGACTAAGACACTGAAAAGAAGAACAACCTACGGTATTGGATACCCCTTTTCCCGAGCAGCAGGGTTCAGCTGAGTCTGTAGTAGACCAGAACTCACTTCCCTAACAACCTGCTTCTCTGCGTAGCATTGTGTTTAGCTCTATTAGCGTGCTAGCATAAGATGAGCTGATAATCAAATGAAATTTACGCGAATGAGTGGTAAATGTGTACTTGTAGAAGGACAAAGACGCGTTTTTGTAGGACTCAGTTATAATAACCTGATAGATAGCACCTATGGGTGGTCACTGCCTGGGAATCTTCTCAGCTTACGATCTCTGTCCTGTATACATAAATAAGGTCTCGATGATTAATGTCGACCTAAAGACACGATATTCCAGCCGTTATGAGTGACCACTCCCTCGTGTGGAAAGTGTTCTCATTTTAAGGTGGAAAAATGCCAACTCTCAATTTTGAAATGGTGAAACAAATTCAAATTTGACGTGATTAAAAGTACCTAGAAAAGAGCCAAATCGCATCAATCTCAGGTCCAGGCGTAAAAGATTTCCTGAGAAGCAACCTAATGATGAAATGCTCAGACAGTTGTGGCAAAATAATGTGGTGAGTTGGGTAACACAATTGATGCCAGAGGTTTCTTGATGATACCTTATTAACTATAGGGTTGTAAACAAAATCAAGCAGATTTAAATTTCATCCAATCATCATCTTACTCAAAACTATTCTTCTACATTTTAAAATCTAATAATCTATGTTCACATAGCATTCCCAAACACCCTTAAACATCTTAAATTCTGTCAAAGTATAACATTAACAGCAAATTTCCAACAATTTTTAAAGAAAGAGAAAGACTTCGCAACATCCAAACGCTTGTTAATGCAAAAATTTGAACTGACCCTTTACTAAAAGAAAGAGAAAGACTTAGTTCTTTTGTTTGTTTACATGATATGCCACCATTGTTTGTTGTCGTAGTATAGTGACAATATTTTAAACCGACACTATACATTGGCTAAAAAAAAACCTATACATTATCACCTGTTCTCGTCGACTCTGTTCTTGGCACTGTTCTGGAAAAACCAAATAAGAAGTAATGAGCTACGAAAAGCAAAAAACATGCCGAGGCAAAATACGTTACATTAAGATAAAGTTGTCACTCATGCTTTACGTATATGTAAGCTTGAGCATATTGTCCCAACCTTTGAGTTGTTTTACGCTGGGTTGTTGGCCTAACTGGGACATCCAAAGCTCTATAACCCTTCGGCTGTCTCCAAATGAACAGACACACACGTTACAACTGACGTAGGTAGGCGCATTATGCATTACGAATACATACGATGTGAAACTTTAAAAACGGATATATTGTGTTTGGATACAATTATAAGTTATAATAAGACTTTCTTCTAATGCATAATGCGCCTATCTCAATGTAACTTTAACAATCAACAAATCACCGCTTAAGATCTGTACCTGGTGGAATTAAAGGCTGGTGCTCTTTAGTTAGTGGTCTTTCCTTCTTTATTATATCCTGAACAACCAAAGAATGTGGCTTATTGCTTGCAAATCGCAACTTGACTATAAGTAACCAATACTTTCATATTTTTCAACAACTATAAGTTAAATATGCGAAAACCAAAGAAGCGATTATTGTAAATAAAGCTGACCTGCTAATTCATGTCAAGGCGTGCTTGGAGAAGCTTTAATCCATCAAATATTTGAAAGTACTTCTTCTCTGCATTATGTGCAGTCTAAAGGCATCAACCATATTTCCCGCTGCAACAATAAAGAAAAATTATGAAGACGAATGAACGCACTCCTGTTCAGCTTGAAACACATGACGTAATTGGTAAGCGACACAACATGAGGGGTGTCTGGATAAGCTCTATGGAATACAATTATAAGCTAATAAGACATAGTTCGGGTGTTCGGATTACCTTTGTTATGACAGTTTAAGTTTTAAAAACATGACACTTAATCAACAAAATTTTATTAACGGGAACCTTTTACCTTCTTTTAGCGTAATGGATGTGAACATGTGCCATGCATTCGATTTCTATGCTTCTCTCCTATGTCGTCAAGTGTGTTGCACTGCTGAATTAACCCCATAGTGATCGAGACATTGCATCAGTATCCTCCTTTACTAAAAGCAACCGTTGACGGAAAGAACCCGTCGTACCTGATCTGTAACATCAGTTTTTTGTCTGAAATGCTTCCTGGCCGGTTCCGAAAGGTGCACAACTAAAACTTGTTCATCTCTTACGATCAATTGTAGCGCCCCTTTTCAGGTCTTGCGTTAACACCTGTAACAACACCAAATAAGGAAGGATTTAAAATAATTTAAACCATCTGCCATATCCCGTATTCATCAGTCCAACAACGTAAAACCAAATGCGTCGCTTACCTTGGGTGGCTAAGCGACTTCGTTTGTTATTGGCATGTGAGGAGACGGGATCCTTATCTTGCAAATAATTAATATATCTTATATGAAATAATTAATATATCTTATATGAATAAAACTTGAGCTAAGAGTTATAATTTGTTAGAGAACTACAATGAGGAAAACTCACCCGAGGACCATTATACTCCTCAAGCACATGTCACAAACATCGTACATCTTCACCGACCTAAACAAAAAAACCCCAAAAGCATCACCAAACAATCCAAACACTAAACAGACATTTAAAATTCATCAAAAGTTTAAACCTCACTAAAAAATTTGGACATCGTCTAACTATAAAGCACATCTAAAGAATAAAGCACTAAATGGGGCAAATCGTATTAACTGCAAGCGAGTGAGCGACTATTGTGATTCTATATTCTAGCAATATGCAAACAATAATGATCAAAATAAAACTTACCACAAACTGAATTCTCTCAAGCCTTTCATCGAACACTTGGCGGGAGACAAATGTAACATGAATAAACCCACTTCCCAATTCGCCTTCAAGCTCAAACACTTAATCCCAACTTCAAAGCAGCCATATTTACATGTATCTTTACTATTTTGCAAAGTCTTATCACCGACACAACCCGACTTCACCACGAAGATCAGCAACCTCCACCATTATTGATCCTTTCCTGCTAGCAAGGGTTTTGATGATGATCTGAAGAAAGACTAAAAGAGATTTAAGGTCGATCTCATTATTACTCCAACTTTGTGTGTTTAGGTAAGGATTATTGAGGCGGTGAGATGGTTCTAGTGTTTTCTTGACATGGATCATATAGCGGCTAAACTGCCAAGATCATTGGGCAAGAATCAACGGGCCAAAGTAAGCCCACAATTTTTGGTGGGAAACCCACATAGGAAACGACGTTGTTTCCTTCGTGGTTTAATATAAATTTTAATATATGATTTTTACAAAACAATCAAATAAACAGATCAAATTATGACAAATCAAATTAGTACAACTTATATTATAGCAGAAGTAAAAGAATTTGAAATTTCAAGATAGGCCCTCGCCCACCCCACTACACACTGGCTCCTTCCTAATTACTAGCATTTGTAACAACCTCACGAGCCTTAAAAATATCAATTCTACAAGTAAGCATTACATGGCACAACTATGTTCTCCACGATAGAAGTTTTACTATAAATTGAATTAGCTATCACAATTTATGCAATGAAACATTATAAGTTTTACAAAAATCTTTAAACTAGCTATTCCAAAAAGGTAAATGCTAACAAAAGCCCTAAGGGTTGATGATAACAACAAACTTTTCAAAAATTCTTCACATATTCAGAAACATGCTCCACATTTTTTGCTAATATGACCAATAGGAAGAGTGAATTAAATTTGTATGTGCAAAATAATAGGAAGTTGTTAGTGATTTTGGATGATTTTAAAGGATTTTATTTGGACATTATGAAATGTCTTAGCATGAATTTCAAAAATTAGGGTTTAACAACAACCCTAGGGGTTGCTATTAGCAAAGCCCATCAACAAATATATATTCCAACCAGGTCCGAAAAAATTCAATTATTAAAAAAGGTTTAAGAATTGTTAAATAAAAATCACTGCTCTTGCATTGCCACGGGATTAAAACAATGTTATGTAATAACATTCTAATTTATAACTATTTGATGTATATGCAATATGTCAAGCTTTAAAAATTACCGCTCTTGCATGAGCGTGTTAAATTAATGACATGGTGACGATGTTTGAATATTTGTACATACATTTGTCAATAAAAGCACATATTTTTATGAGTATTGCTATTATATTAGTAGTATTTATCATACTTATCAAAATGTTGTTGTTATATTCAAAAAAAGAAAACTGTTGTTTGTTTATTTTGAAAACTAACTTTTCATGAGAACAAATATTTGTGTGATTTTAGCATGAAATATATGTAAGTAAACATTGTAATTTTCATATAAGTAACATGTCTAATCGTCTAAAACCAAAATGATAATAAATAAACAAAACTTTAATTCGTTACAAAACTTTCTGTAAGAAACTAAACCAAGATTCTACTAAAAACAAAATGGAAGAATTATATATAGCCAACGAACAATTTTTTTTTAAGACAACTAACTCACAAACAAATGTTGTTTTATTCATTGAGTAAGTATAAGATAACATCGACAATTACGTTTTTGATTTACAACATTTATGGGAGGTTTTACATTTTGGCTCACAAGATTCTTTGGTCATGGTGCAAAGGTCTGAGTCACGAAGGTCGCCACAACAACACCAGTTAAGGTTTTCAGTATACGTACAATGTGGGTTGCAAGCTGAGGGTTCAATCACCCCAACTATTTTGATGTCACTGATTACATTTTTGCTACCTGTGAATTAGAAAATGGTTAAATTTTATTCGCAAAAACAACATACTATGAAGAAAAAGATAAACATATGATAAGAACTTACAAGCATGGCAAATTAGTAACATGAAAAAGCTTAAATAAAAGACCGTCATATGTAGCTTGGCTAGTTTCATCATTGTGTTAGGTAATTTTGAGATTGCTTTTACTTCCTGAGAAATAGAAAGATATTGAAGAAGGTTTGATGCAAAAGAACTTGTATATATATGCACATTTAGGCTAACAAGTTGATTATCGATTTTTTTTTTTCTTTTCCCTTTCTAGAAAAGCAACTAACTATCTCATATTTTATATACAACAAATCAATCAGCACAACCATTTACTTTAAAAACATTCTCATACATGAGTTATCATTAGCACACAAGCTATTTGGTAGCTGATTAACGACTATTTACCCGCCTGTTATAGCAATAGACTTTAGAAAAAAAACTATTGATTGGCACACTCTTATTTTTTATTTGCACACTCAAATATACAACATGGTGAAGCAGTATATGATAAATGTACAACTATTTATTGCACAGTTTGAAGTATGCAAATAAGAAATGAGAGTGTGCAAATCACTTGCTTTTAGTGAAGGTCTAACAAATCATTGCTTACTTTTTTAACTATAACAAATCATTATTATACTAGTCTTTAACCTCACCTAAAACATTTTGTTCTAAAAGAAAAACAAAAAAAACAAAAAAACAAAAAAAACTCACTTAAATTGTAATAATTTTTTTCTATTGATATTTTTTATTAACCATGGATATACTAAACACGGTGATGAAATGTATTAGTTTATCTCATTACCTGGCAAATTCAAGTATCTCGTTCAGTTTATTGTTTTGTCATTCCATCCTAACTACTCAAATAACCTTTGTGTTTTGCTTGTTTAAATTAATTTCCATGGATCTCTAACACAATTTTTTCGTGCTCTACAAGCCAAGTTTAACAAGTAATTGAGTTAGTTGTCACACAAATCTGATGGATAAAAACTTCTAATATATTTTGTCATAATATATTATATCTTGAACAAAAGTCTTTATAGTTTTTTATGTTAGTTTTTTTAATGGCAGAGGAATATATATATAAAAATAAAAAGCAACTAACAAGGCGCTAGAAGTCAAAATGTACAAAAAAAACTAGGAATGAAACGAAACAACATAACCAAGAAACCTCCCGAGCCTTTAACTGCGAGGATAGCAAAAAGGATGAAAAAACTTCTGCCAATTACGGCGAACCACGATAATAGAAAAATCCCCACCCATGGAGGGCGAGTCACCGGTTTTCACCCCTAGGTGTTTTTTATGCCACCCCAAACAAGCCACGAGAAAAAGAGAAAAGAAAAAAAGCATAAAAGGGTATACAAATTTAAAAATTAGATATGAAATGAGGTATTAAAATGGCAGTGTTAATACAAGTATTTGTGGCTGTACGTGAAGCATTAACATTTGTATTGCTTAAAAAAATGCATTAATAGGTTCTACAAAATTTAGAGAAAATATCATATCATGCATTATCATGTATATAAATACGTGTAATATGCATAAAACAATGATAATTTTTACTAAAACACTTTACACTTTGCACCATTTGACTTTAATGTTATTCTATCAAGATTAAGCATTTTTGGTTGGAGTGTTTGCTTGGATAAACATTGCCCAAACAGTATTGCCTTGTCTCTCCATGAGTATAGATATCCCTTCTATTCTTTCCTATTTGAATTTCTCTGTAGAGCCAATTCGCATCTCCTCTTTTCCATGATCATTGTCCCGTCAAATTATTTATAAGGTGGCCGGCTGTTGGGGTTGGAGGTTCATGATAGATCTTTTCTATTTTCGTATGTGATATGTGGGTGTGATTTCATTGTTGGTGGTCTGGTTTTGGTTTTTTATATATGAAGTCTTGTTCTGCTTCTTTCTCGAGATAGCGGGCCTTTTTAAAGGGGCTTTTTTGATAGGAAGGTTTGATGGATAGTTGTTGGCGTTTTTTTTCTTAATGTCATGGTGGTGGCTTATGATGAAGAGTCATCGGCTAATCCTCGGTCAAGGTTGATTTTGTTTTGAGAAGAACCATCTGCGCTTTTTTTTTTTTTTTCTTTTGCTTTTGAGCACCCTTTTTATCTATTTTTGATGAATTTTGTTCATATTTCTCTCTTTTATTTTTGTGTCATGATATTTGCTTTTGATATATTCATGTTTCACACTGAGGTTTCTATATGACGTCGTATAAACTTGGGTGATTGGCTTAAAGTCTCCCATTTCGTCTTGTGAAGTTTGTGGAAAATTGGTTGATTTTTTCTTTTTCCCTCTTTTCTCCGTGGGTTTGTTTGGGGCCTGGCATAAAAAAACACCCTAGGGGGTTCGCGAAAACCCGGTGACTCGCCCTCCACATATAAATGGTGGGTATGGAGGGTGTGTAGATTCTTTCTATATAATGGTTTATCGTGGTTCGCGCGTATATCTGGGCCAGTATAGTTTTTTTTCATTCACTTTTTTGCTGATCTACGGCAGCTGTATTAATGACCTCGGAGAGTGGAATTTGAGTTGTTGGCTTTCCTTGGTTCTTTTGTTTTTATGTTTGTTTTGCAATCTAGTTTTCATTCCTGAGATGGAGTGCTTTGTTTTTGGTACATTTTTGTTCGACATTTCTAGTAGGCGCCTTTGTTATGTTTTTCTTATTAGTTGATATCATGTATTTGAAGTGTGTGTTTGGTGTGTGTTTTTGTGCGCGTTCCCCTTCTTTGGGCCTATGTTTTTTTTTTTTATATTAAATTAAATAATACATATATAAGCATTATAAGAAATCAATTAAAGTACTAGTTTTGTTGTTTCTTAAAGTTTAAGGGTACATTTCTTATGTTGTTATTTTTTTTGGTGACAAATTAATAATATTATTTTTTTTTTAAGATGTTGGTAATTAAAAAAAAAAAAAAAAAAAAAAAAAAAAAAAAAATCGATTAAATAGTAAGAAAAACAGTAAGGATTACAGTAGGAATAATAGGAAGAAAAGCAGTAAAAAAACAGTAAGAAAGAAAGTAAGAATAACATAAAGAAAAACACTAAGAATAACAACAAGAAAAACAGTAAGAAAAATGGTAAGAAAAATAGTAAGAAGGATAGTAAGAAACAGAAAGAAAAAAAGTAAGAATAACAGAAAGAAAAACAGTAAGAAAACAGTAAGAATAACAGTAAGAAAAACAGTAAGAATAACAGAAAGAAAAACCGTAATAATAACAGAAGGAAAAAAAAAGTAAGAATAAGAGTAAGAATAAAAGTTAAAAAAAAATTAAGAAAAACGGTAAGAAAAACAGTGAGAATAATAGTAAGAAAAACAATAAGAATAATAGTAAGAAAAACAGTAAGAAATAAACAAACAATAACAGTAAGAAAAACGGTAAGAATAACATTAAGAAAAACAATAAGAATGACAGAAAAAAAAACAGTAAGAATAACCGTTAAAAAAAACATTAAGAAACATAGAAGAAAAACAGTAAGAATAACAATATGAATAACAGTATGAAAAACAGTAAGAATAACAATGAGAAAAACAGTAAGAATAACAGTAAGGATTACAGTCGGAATAATAGTAAGAAAAACAGTAAAAATAAAACTAAGAAAAATAGTAAGAATAAGAGTAAGAATAACGGTACGAATAAAAATAAGAAAAATAGTAAGAAAGATAGTCAGAATAAAAGTAAGAAAAACAGTAATAGTAATAAAAACAGTAAGTGTAAGAGAAAGAAAAACAATAAGAAAAACAGTAAGAATAACATTAAGAAAAACAATAAGAATATCAGTAAGGATAATAGTAGGAATAATAGTAAGAAAAACTGTATCTTAGGTATATGGCTGTTACGGATCTATGGCATGGAGCGGCACTGAACTTGGAGGACTTTCAACACAGTTATCATTCAAATACTACTTTCACACTTAGATTTACGGGACCTCTTCTTAATGAAAACTCTGATATTTTAATGAATGATAACTTATTTATAAAAACGTCTATTTTCGAGTCGTTTTCTATTATTGTGATTGTGATTCTATGAAGTAATACCCCAGATCTAAATCCGTTGCGATCTGTGAAAATGGGGGTGTTACAAAAACAGTAAGAAAAATAGCAAGAATACAATAAGAAAGACAGTAAAAATAAAATGTAACAAGAATAACAATAAGAAAAACAGTAAGAATAACAGTAAGGATTACAGTCGGAATACTAGTAAGAAAAACAGTAAAAAAAAAGTAAGAAAAATAATAAGAATAAGAGCAAGAAAAACAGTAAGAATAACAGTAAGAAAAACAGTAAGAAAACAGCAAGAAAAACAATAAGAAAGACAGTAAAAATAAAATGTAAGAATAATAGAAAGAAAAAAAGTAAGAATAACAGTAAGAAAAACAGTTAAAAAAACAGTAAGAAAAATAGAAGAAAAACAGTAAGAATAACAATATGAATAACAGTAAGAAAAACAGTAAGAATAACAATAAGAAAAACAGTAGGAATAATAGTAAGGATTACAGTCGGAATAATAGTAAGTAAGAATAAGAGTAAGAAAAACACTAAGAAAAATAGTAAGGATAATAGTAAGAAAAACAGTAAGAATAAGAGAAAGAATAACAATAAGAAAAACGGTAAGAATAAGTAAGAAAAAAAATAAGAATAACAGTAAGAAAAACACTAAGAAAAACAGTAAGAATAACAGTAAGGATAATAGTAGGAATAATAGTAATAAAAACAGTAAGAAAAACAACAAGAATAAGAGAAAGAGAAACAGTAAGAATAAGAGTAAGAATAACAGTAAGAATATCAGTTAGAATAACAGTAAGAATAATAGTAAGGATAATAGTAGGAATAAGAGTAAGAAAAACAGTAAAAATATGAGAAAGAAAAACAGTAAGAATAAGAGTAAGAATGACAGTAAGAAAAACAGTAAAAATAACAACAAGAAAAACAGTAAGAATAACAGTAGGAATAATAGTAAGAAAAACAGTAAGAATAATAGTAAGAAAAATAGTAAGAATAAGAGTAAGAATAACAGTAAGAAAACAGTAAGAGTATCAGAATAATAATAAGAAAAACAATAATAAAAATTGTAAGAATAATAGTAAGAATAACTGTAATAAAAACAGTAAGAATAACAGTAGGAATAATAGTAAGAAAAACAGTAAGAATAACAGTTAGAAAAACAATAAGAATAACAGTAAGAAAAACAATAAGAATAACAGTAAGAAAAACAGTAAGAAAAAACAATAAGAAAGACAATCAAAATAAAATGTAAGAATAATAGTAAGAAAAAAAACAGTTAGAAAAACAATAAGAATAATAGTAAGAATAACAGTATGAAAAATAGTAAGAAAAACGGTAAGAAAAACAGTAAAAATAACAGTAAGAAAAACAGTAAGAATGAAAGTAAGAATAACAGTAAGAAAAACATTAAGATCAACAGTAAGAATAACAGTAATAAATAAGATTTAATCGTAAGAGTGTCATTGAGAACAAGTCAATACTCAATACACCTTTTGAAAAAACATCAACTGCAAAAACAAAATAAATATTTTCTATAAAAATTGGGACGAATTTATTAATATCAAATGACGCAAAGGTGTAAAGTGCTAAGTGAAAAATATATGTTTAATACATATTACACAAATCTATATATATACTAAATATAATGCATGTACGACATTTTCTCTAATAAATTTTGTAAGACACTCATTAATGCATTTTAAAACAATACACGTGTTAATGCATCATGTACATATTATGAATGTTTATATTAAATTATCTTTCACAACATTTTAATACATCATTTGATATTTTATTTTGAAATTTTAGACTTATTTATGCACTAGAACTGCAAATTGTTAGAACGAGTTACAAAGTTCGAAAAACATGATTTAAGAGTGTCATTGATAACTAATCAAGACAACTTATGAAATTTCAGAAAAAATCAACCACGAAAACAAAATAAATTTTTACTATGAAAATGGGACGAATTTATTTAAGACAAATGATGCAAAGGTATAAAGTGCTAAATGTAGTAAGGGTGGTGGCAATGTTGCCTAACCATGCCTAATACTTATATGTAATTAGCCAATAGAATTAAGCCAAGTAATTTCATGCCTAATCATGTCTAATTACATAGTTTTAGTGGCAATGTGATGCACTGATGCCTAACCATGCCTAAAGTTTTTTTTTTTTTTTTTTTTTTTTTTTTTTTTTTTTTTTTTTTTTTTTTTTTTTTTTTTTTTTTTTTTTTTTTTGTTTTTTTTTT
>LBNU01039047.1:44559-76305 GCA_014162995.1 Artemisia annua
AGTAATTTTCAACAATACAAAGAACAAGATATCAAAAATATAAACAATGCAGATTTTGAAACAACAAACCAAAAATCAAAATATTAAGGGAGTTCACACCAACAACACTGATATGTCATAAAGTAAAAATACATTAAATGCCTCTCTCCTTGGAGTCATGTAAACAAAGAGGGACATGTAGAAATCAAATCATAGCATTTAAAGCATAGAAGTTAGAAAACAGCACTGAGCCATTTTTTTTTAAAACACGCGTTATGTGTTGACCCTGACTTGTGACTAGAAGCCACAACAAATCCACTCTTGGTCAGTATCTGAATAAACAGATTATACTCAGCGAACTCTTTTTATTTATATACCCTTTCCAGTAAACCTAAACCTGAGAGTATTTTTATTCCGTGTCACAAATCATCTCAAATTTACACAAAACTATCGCTCCTTTTGCCTCTTTTATATATCAGATTTTTAAACACACATTCAGCCAATCAATGATTCTGATTATTATTAAACTTCAAACCTGCAGCGACATCCAAGCACATGATCTTCACCT
Source organism: Artemisia annua (assembly GCA_014162995.1). Classification (NCBI taxonomy): domain Eukaryota; kingdom Viridiplantae; phylum Streptophyta; class Magnoliopsida; order Asterales; family Asteraceae; genus Artemisia; species Artemisia annua. The sequence continues at coordinate 45,107 of LBNU01039047.1, forward strand.
AAACCATCTATTAACTCTGATTAACATATTCCTATGTCTACTATCAACTACTCACATAAGCGACCCAACACAAATTCCACACCTAACTAATCACCCTTAAATAGATGCGTTTCCCTGACCTGGTGGCAACTTTTCTCTCTATTATGCCTTTGAAAATACGATTATGCACTAACAAATGTTGATAAGTGTGTCCAGGTTATCCAGAGACGCATAGCTCTATATTAACGTTTATACAAAATCTTATAATCGATCGCACTCAGCGAACATGCTAAATCATAAAAAACAACTACAAGCAATTTTCATTAGACTTTTCAGCAAACTAACCCTTCTAACAATCCCAACTAAGATATTGAAAAAATGCCGGTAAATGATACAACAGAGTCCTCACCAACAGATCTTCTGAATGCTTAAAGCTTGTATCCACTTGTGGTATGTCTAGGCTTTAAACCAACCCTAAATGGCTTCTGCTGACTAACTAGTTACTGAATTGAGTTGTGCTCAAATACCTAATAGGCCTGCTCTTGATATTCGTTATTTTTCTGCATTAGCCTGCTATTTTTTTTAGCAGTATAATGCGATTTGCAGTTTTTTAAATTAAATCAAATGGCTTCGTGCAACATATGTTAGTTTATCAGGCAAAAACAGCAGCGCTTGGAACCGTGCTTACTTCACAAGTACTAATTGTTAAGATAACAAACTGAATGACCTGTAAGAGTTAACCGCTCCTATCTACGACGTATTTTTTTTTTAAAGGTAAAGCGCAAACTGAGCTTTCTTATCTGTCTTTATCACCCTATTGCATTTTTCAACCCTATCGTTTACAAGGCATAAGCAAATCCAACACCATCCTCAGTGCTTATATTTTATGTTGACTTCTATGCATATTTGCTTGTCAAGCTATAAGCAGAAAAATAGAAAAACTCCCAACACCGTCTGAAGCTAGAGAGGCTTTAACAGGTGTAGCAGAAGTAATTCATGATTTTACACACAATTAATCAGTCTTGGGTAAGTCCCAATAAAAGACTAATCAGCAGAAATTTCAGCCCAAACTTGTAGGCATATATACTATACTGCACATCCCTCCTAGCCCTTGCCATCAACTGCATTATCACCATCAGAAAGACAGGAATACGAAGATGATATCAAAAAATTAAAAAATGAAACAGGCTCCCTTCGTCTTCAACTGCAAAATCATAAGAGGGAAAATCAAGAAAACGAAACAAAGATAACTTCTTTAAACGAACGTCTGCACAGCATTAAGTTAAAGCAAAGGAAAATGATATCGTTTCTTGCTCAATTACTAGAAAAACCCAAAATTTCACTGGAAACAAACATCAAAAAGAGAAGGTTAATGATATCTACATACTTACAAGATGAAGCCAATGCAGATGAAAATGACAATTTGGATATTCACGGGCTGATAACCAAATTGGACTCAAAGTTAAAGTTTTGGGCTGATTTTGTAGACGATGTTAAAACATCAGGTCAAGAAAAATATGATCTTGCTGATAGCCCTACTGTTTCATTGATCTATACTAATCAAGATTCGCGGGTAAAGACTAAATCTTCTGGTATCGATGTAAATGCTGAGCCTGTTGCTGCTGCTGATGTGGCGCCAGTGAAAACAGGAGCAAACGATGTGTTTTGGGAACAGTTTTTGACAGAAACACCAGGTGGTGGGGATACACAGGAAGTTCAATCTGAAAGACGAGATGTAATTAAATCTTTGTGGAGTATGAACAATTTAGATAAAATTACAGAAAAGATGGGGAATCTTAGTCCTACTGGTAAGCTAGATGTGCGATAAGTATACCATATTCATAGAGGACATTGGGTCGAAACTTTTGTCTTTTAATGCTTGTCGAACGTTGTTGGATATCAGATACAAGTTTAAGCGTTTGTATTATATTTTCAGGGAATGTGGTTTACAGTTTAATCGTGTTTACTATCCTGCTTCTGTTATATCATTATTTAATACTGTAATTGATATGAACATGATGTTTGCTACTGGCAAAATGGTAGCTCAAGTTTAGCCTATGTCTGATCATGAACTCTAGTTTTTCTCTCAAATTACATGAGAGTGGCAAAATCGGCGGGTTAGTTTGGGTAAAGCTAACAAATCAAAATGGGTGATTTTGGCACTGAGTCAATATAAAAGAATCAACTTGGGTTAAGACTTGTTTTCTTTTTAGAAGAATCACATGTACCTTGCCTTCAAAAGTTATAAATAGTACAGTACAGTTCAAACTTTTAGTTGATTGGCGGCAAATTTGTTTCTTTTGTGTAATTAGAATGACAATCTTTGTATCTTTAACCCAATATTTTTTTTTCAACTAATGTTTATTGTTGTGACCACGTCAACCTTCCCAAGTGGAAGATGTTACTCGGTTTTAGCCTGTCACGAACACCGTGAATTAGTATGTTAATATATCAAAATTATGGATACAAATTAAAAACAAAAAGAGACACAAACAAATTGTTTGTTTATTGAGACTCTGAATTTGAATCTGAGCCGCATATCTGAATTTGAATCTGAAGCGTAAATGTCTGAATCTGAATCGAAAATCTTGTTAAAGTAAGATGGTGTGTCATTTGCTTGCTCATACTAATTTTTTTTGGTTATTTTGTGTCAACAAGAGGCAATAAGACACCCCTCATAAGTCTAGACCATTAAAATGTAACTGTCTCTGACCACGTCTGAACGAAAAAAATAAATAAATAAATAAATAAATAAATAAATAAATAAAAAAAAATAATAAAAAAAAAACAAACGGTCTGAACGCCCAAAACGTCTGACCGATTAAGAGGTTTGGCTCGTTAAGAGGCTTGCTAAGACATTCAAAATAAAAAACAAACACTACCTAACAGATGGTCATGTCAACCTCTATAAAATGATAAAGTTTTACTCCATTTGAGTGGAAAACCTGATTAGCGTTGGGATGAAATGAAAATGATTAAAAATAACCATAAATGTATCAACTTAAATTATATTCATTTTAAATATATTTTTCAGTTTAAAAATAGATGCATATACATGTATTAAAATGCATTTGATCAAGTTATGCGAATCTTATGTATTTTTCTTCTTATACGCATCAAATATGTTACTAGTACTAATCTGCATCATTTTCACTTTAAAATCATAAAAAAAAATAAATAAATAAATAAATAAAAAATAAAAAATAAAAAATAAAAAATAAAATTCTTGAATCTTTGACTTAAAATATACTAAAAGTACATCATCCATCAACTAGTGTCTACCTGTTCAAAAAAAAAAGACCAACTAGTGTCTACCCATATATCTTTACGTAGACCAACAACTAGAAACAACATTGACAAGACAAGGAACCAAACCTAATAATAATATCCAACAACACATCTTTCACTAGCTTTCACAAGATCTATAATCTCCTCAATTTTTGTCGGTTCACATTTCTGCTTATTGTTTTCTACATTTTACATTCTGGGTATGTTTTTTCATTCATCTTTACTTCATGCTTCTTGATCTTATATAATTTTACTTCATGTTGGTTTTATGGGTTTTTGATAATATAAGAATATACCCATTTCATTTTGATGTTTAGTTTAAAGAAAAGATTTAAGATTTTCTGATTGGCCATTTGATTTTGGTGCTTATGATTGTACATTTGATGAACCTTTTTTTTTTTTTTTTGATTCTGTGGACTGTGTTGTTTATGTTTATGAGTATGAGATGTTTTTTTGGATTTTGATTGGATATTTGATTGAAGGAGGTAATGTTTATAACAACTGGATCAGTGGGGTAGTTGTATTGGTGAGTTCGATTTGATTTCGTGTTTGTTTATGTTGAATTAGTTCAATAAGCATATATTAAGTTCACTTTAGGCTTTATAGCAGTCAAAGATTTAAGATTAGGATTTTTGAAATACTAGATTTTCGCGTTTTTGTTGTTTTAGTCGTTGTACCATATTACATTTCAGTCATTAGACAAGCACACTTGTACCTTCTTGCTCATTCTGTAACTGATCAATAACAATTTTTAAGAAAAAATGCTGATTGTATCGGTTACAAAATGATCCAAAAGGTATGCATACAGGGGCGGAGCCAGAACTTTATTGTCGAGGGGGCAAAATATGATTATTTTTAAAAACTACACTAAAAATTGGTCCGTTGAGGGGGTAAATTACAAAAAGAGCTGAAAATTTTCGAAAATTTACACTACAATTTTTTTCGCCGGGGGGTCACGTGACCCCCCGGACCCCCCTTTATCTCCGCCCCTGTATGCATAGTCATCTTCGGATGAGTCGCATGTGAAAAAAAGTCCAGTGACTAAAACTGTGCAGACGTAAAGGTTCATTGGTATTTTATGGCAAAAAACCCTTAAGATTATGAGCTGCTTGTTCGATTCCTAATTGAGCTATTGGTCAAAGCAGGTAACAATTATAAGACTTGGATTGGTGAGCTTGATTTGAGTTTGGTTAAGATTTTTACAGTTGGTTAGATTTTATGGGTTTAGAGCTTTGATAGCTCTGACCATAGTAATGAAATCGAAGGGAGTGAAGAAATTGTGTCCCATAATGATAATTTAGATCTTGACCGAGTGGTGGTGTAAAGATGAATGGTAGTAGCAGTACCGAGTTGGCTCCTACGCTTAGTCCTCGGAGATCAAATATAAACGAGAAGCGTGTTTCTTTCGATATTGAAAATGATTCTGATGAAGGGTTAAATTACCCACATACTGATTATACTGATAACAAGGCGGCTTTGACTAGCTCCAAGAACCCTGTTGTCGTTGCTGATATACTGAAAACGCTGTTTTTTATACTTGTTTGGTATACATTCAGTACATTCTTGACATTGTAAGTCCCCTTTATTTATTATATTTCACAAGGCTAATACCATCTTGAATTGTAGTCTAATAATGTGCTTTTGATGGTAATAGGTATAATAAGACTCTATTGGGAGATGATATGGGGAAATTCCCGGCTCCTCTATTAATGAATACAATTCATTTTTCAATGCAAGCTATTTTTTCAAATGCGGTCACTTATTTTTGGTCGAAAAGATTTCAACCAACTGTTACTATGTCATGGAAAGACTACTTTATGAGAGGTAATTAATCTTGTCTAATTTTCTAAGGCATTTCATGCATTTGAGTTTTAGTTTCTATTTCTGTGAGTTTGAATTGCACTTAAGTTGTTGTTTATATTGCAATAAGCACCTTAATTAACCAATACTCAATGTTTTGTATCCATTTCTTTACCTATATATTCCAAATTGACGACGTTTAGTTAACTTTTCTTACAACTAATGCTACAGATCCACTTTGCATTTCACAGTTGTACCGACAGCTCTTGGAACAGCACTGGATATTAACTTGAGCAATGCATCTCTCGTTTTCATCACGGTTACATTTGCTACCATGGTTGGTCATCATTCTCTCCTCACTTTAATCTGAAATGATGGAACATTATTATTTAGATTTTCTTTTGTTTTGCAGTGTAAATCTGCTGCTCCTATATTTCTCCTAATATTTGCCTTTGCATTCAGGTAATCTTATTTATATATCTTTTGAGGTTACTATTTATCGTAAATACTGATGAAAATATTATGGTTGGAAACACAAAATTGTATTAACTATAGAATTCAGTCAATGTTGACCTCTAATGAGATAAATTAATTTGTTGTGTAGGTTGGAGTCTCCAAGTTTTAAACTTTTAGGAATTATGTTGATTATATCAGCTGGAGTCCTATTAACAGGTATGCTGCTTTTAGGCAAATACGAGTAAATGATTAAGTGATACTCGTAAATTTAACTTAAGAAAATACTATTGCTATGACAAGTTACATTTTTGAAATGATATGATTATTAGTTTCGTATTTCTCAGAGTTGGCAATTTCAACCCACTTACTTATGAATGGGTGGACTTGGGTTATGATTATCTCTTAACGGGTCAAATACATAATGTTAGCTAGAGGCAGAATGTGTCAAACGGGCTCAACGAGTTATATGGGTTGAAATATGCCCAAAGGTTGTTTTAATGCTTCCAAATGGGTTTAATGGACAAATGTTAGCGGGTGAACCTGGCCTGGACCAGCCCGTTTCAACCCGTACAAAAGATGACCCATTTCAGTCCGGCCCTTACCCACCCATGTCACTATTGCGTCCTCTCATTTTAAGTATTTGAAATCAGTTATTATATTACATGTGTGCTATACNTTTAGCCCGTTGCCCGTGCCCGCCCAGCCCGCCCGTTTTGCCACCTTGTGCCCGTATATGATATCTGTATTCATGTCCAGCTGATATGCAAATTCTTCATATTCAGGTGGCAGTGTTCTATTTTCATGATGAATTTACATGGCTGAAAGGAGCTGGTCTCGTCACAATAATGTTTGGTGTGAGTTTATTCAACTGGTACAAGTACGTGATCACTAATACCAGATACTTTTTTTTTTCCTCATAATTAGAACCGCTAATTATGTATTTTATGATCATTGTTGAGTGTCTCATGTGTATACTAATGCATTTTGTGAATTATTAGGTATCAGAAGTTACACAAAGAAAAATTAGGTGTAGATGAGTTGTCAGGATCTCAAACCACTATTCCTGCAAAATACGTTATACTTGAGGAGGTGGATGATGAGGAAACTAGCCCTTGATGAATGGTTCATCATATTATCACACAATAGTAAGATTTATAATCTTGATGAATTACCAATCATGAAGTTTGTGTGGAGTATCATACACCATATATACAAAAATAGCAACGCCAAATGTGTTGGTGTTCTCCCAAAATTTCACAAACAGGACCAAATAGTCCGTCGCTAATTTTGACGTGAAGTTTCTAGAAATAAATTATTTTCATTGGAACTTTTCTTTTATGTGATTCTCAGTTTTTATCAAGGTCATAACAATGGTGTTAAACATGTAAAAGTTGTTTCACTTTCCTTTTTGTGAAATGTCTTGCAAATTGCAACATTTATTGCTTAAAAAGTTCTTAAATATGTAAGTTGCTTATTCTCACAATTAGTGCATACATATTTTCAATCTTTCTTAGGTTGTAGAAGACAAATGTGTCAGGTACAGTGAACATTGAAATACATAGGATCTGCATGTTCTTAAAGATGGGGGAAAGCCGAGTCATCTGATCGTTTTAAGTAGACAAGTGCTCTTAAAGATGGGGGAAAGCCGAGTCATCTGATCGTTTTAAGTAGACAAGAGTGTGAACTATAATCGTTATCCAGCCCAAGTGTACACTAGTATATGCCACCCCCTTGTTTTGATTTGGGTTTTATGGCTGGAGAAACCTATATACTGCAATTAACATACATTTTCCGGGATACCAGTTTTGCATTAGTTTCAGTTTTTTTGTTGTTACAAACCAAATTTGTAAAATGACCATCAATTATATGTTTGTTCTCTCTTTCATGATAACCAAGTTTTTTAATGTACTGGTTGTGCTATTGGTCTTGATTTAACTTCTTTCTTAGTAGAAAAAATTACACGGATGGTCCTTGTGGTTTACACAGATTGCATGTTTAGTCCCTATTTCATTTTAATTACACCAGTCGTCCCTATTTTGTGAAACCTTGCACATTTTAGTCCCTAATTTGGATGGGCCGTTAGTTTGGCCGTTAAGTTATTTGCATCGTTAGTCCTCCGTTAATATTTTTTGTACCGTTAGTCCCCATTTTCTAAAAAAGTCTTCATTTTTTGCACCGTTGGTCCCTCCGTTAATATTTTGCACCGTGGTCAATCTTTTTACGTTTTCGTCCATTTTTTTAAACATTTTCGTCCAATTTTTTACGTTTTTGTCCATCTTTTTACGTTTTTTTACGTTTTCGCCCGTTTTTTTATGTTTTCGTCAATTTTTTACGTTTTCGTCTATTTTTTTACGTTCTCGTCTGTTTTTTTACGTTTTCGTCCGTTTTTTTTAATGTTTTCGTCCACTTTTTTACGTTTTTGTCAATCTTTTTACATTTTCGTCCATTTTTTACGTTTTCGTCAGTTTTCTTATGTTTTTATTGGTTTTTGCTAATTTTTACGTTTTCGCATATTTTTTGTGATTAAGTAAGTATACTAAAAGAAAATTTGACATTTGATAAAAATGTGTCCGTGTTGATTTTAAATCACGCTTTTAACCCCTTTCTGGTCTGAATCATCAAAAGTGTAAAATATGAAAGTTGTCTGAAATAATACTTTACATCAAGACTCGCGCGAGATTTTAACTAGAAAATGCAAAACAAGGGATGTTTACTACCAAAACTTAAGCCATTTTTTACCAAGACTCGCGAGTTTGGAAGTAAACATCCCTTGTTTTACATTTTCTGGTTAAAATATCGCATGTCCTGATGTAAATATTATTCCAGACAACTTTCGTGTTTTACAATTTTGATGATTCAGAGCAGAAAGGGGTCAAAATCGTGATTTAAAATCAACACAGACACATTTTATCAAATGACAAATTTTCTTTTAGTATACTTACTAAATCACAAAAAATAGGCGAAAATGTAAAAAAATGGGAAAAACCGATAAAAACATAAGAAAACAGGCGAAAACATTAAAAAATGACAAAAATGTAAAAAGATTGACAAAAAACGTAAAAAAGTGGATGAAAACGTAAAAAAATGGACGAGAACGTAAAAAACGGAAGAAAACGTAAAAAAAAAACAGATGAAAACGTAAAAAAGCAGACGAGAACGTAAAAAAATAGACTAAAACGTAAAAAGATTAACAAAAATGTAAAAAAAACGGACGAAAACGTAAAAAAAAACGGACGAGAACGTAAAAAAATGGACGAAAACGTAAAAAAATGGACGAAAACGTTAAAAAAACGGACGAAAACGTTAAAAACGGATGAAAACGTAGAAAACAGACGAGAACGTTAAAAATAGACTAAAACGTAAAAAGATTGACAAAAATGTAAAAAATTGGACGAAAACGTAAAAAAACGGGCGAGAACGTAAAAAAATAGTACGAAAACGTAAAAAGATAAACAAAAACGTAAAAAATTGGACGAAAACGTTAAAAAATGGACGAGAACGTTAAAAAATGGAAGGAAACGTAAAAAGATTGACAACGGTGCAAAATATTAACGTAGGGACCAGCGGTGCAAAAAATGAGGACTTTTTTAGAAAATAAGGACTAACAGTGCAAAAAATATTAACGGAGGACTAACGGTGCAAATAACTTAACGGCCAAACTAACGGCCCATCCAAATTAGGGACTAAAATGTGCAAGGTTTCACAAAATAGGGACGACTGGTGTAATTAAAATGAAATAGGGACTAAACATGCAATCTGTGTAAACCACAAGGACCATCCGTGTAATTTTTTCTTCTTAGTATCATGGACTTTCACAGAGGCAGTGAGGCACGGCCAGTGTCGCATGCATTTTTTATATTAGTCACCTGCACAACACTTGATACTTGTTCAACTTTGCTTGTGCTTTTCAAGTGGTCTTCAATGAACATAACATCCGCCTCCATACATAGCTGACATACTATTTCATGCCACTAATAGCATGTAAAAGTCACTTCCAAGAAACAAATCTGTTTTATTCAAATGATGTGGGCAGCTTTAACAGCTACCGGTATAAAACCTCTTTGCTAACAATAATAGAACTTATCAAGTTCTCTACAACAACAATCACTATCCGCTACAAGCATGCAAAACTCATGAAATGGTACAAGTGCCTTTAAACCTTTTTATTTTCTTTAGTATATTCTCGGGGAAAAATACCCGACACTAATTTTAGCCCAAAGAGCAGAAAAATCTGGGCCTTCAAGCAGCTTTTGTAACTTCATGGATAGCCTTTGCCAAGTATTCAACATTGCCACTTGTAACCCCGGCCATACTGTACCATACATATATATATATTTTGATTAAATTTTACCAAAAAACAAGTGAAACAGATAACTGGAGAATTTGTTACTGTGACATTAGTATTATTACCTAATACGACCATTGCGGGTCATGTAAATGTGAAATTCTTGTGTCAAGCGATCGACTTGTTCAGGAGTCATCCCACTATAGCAGAACATGCCAATCTGTTTAAACATATAGAACATGATTACAGTTTACAGTCAACAATAGAACTAGATATGACTGAAGGATAGAATAGTAAATTTACCTGATTAGTTATGTGTTCCCATGATAGGGGAGAGCCCAACTTTTCAATGTTTTCCCTAAGAGAACTTCTCATTCCGATTATACGGTCAGCCATACCCTGCAAAATGAAAAATATTATTGGTTCAGCGGACAGACTAATATTTTGTGGTCTTCTCTACTGAACCAGCTAATTACATATTTCACCTTACTCATTTATGCATTTCTAGGTTTTGTTATTGATTAGTGATGAGCAAAAGATTACTGAAAATAGCTTAGGAGCATGACCCATAGTGCTTTTTCTTCTGTTAACAAAGCTTTGTGTGATAAAAATACACTTTGAGTGAATTCGACCCATTTCACCTATTTAGCATTTTCCACTTTTTAATTGTACCCACTTGACTAGTTTGTGATATAACATAACCACCTCTAATGAGAACCATGATGGCTTGACTTCCGATTAACTAGAAGACTAAAAGGATTATAACTTATAAGTACCTTGACTTCCTTGAGCCACAATTGCTTTAGATCAGGATCACCAAGAATAGTTGAAACAATAAGCGCACCATGAACCGGAGGATTACTGTACATGGGTCTTGCAAGTTGCTGCAATTGACTCTTCACAGCCACCGCTTGTTTTTCATCTTCACATACCAAACTGCAGACAAAAGTTAAACATCAAACAAAAGGATTACAAAGATAAATTTGAACTTGAACGGGATAGATGAAAAAGCATGTTAGTATTGTATGAAAAAAATAATCCTACAAATAAGAAAGAGCATCACCTAAGGCAACCGACTCTTTGGCCATAAAGACCCATATTTTTCGCATATGATTGAGAGCATCCAATTAGATGACCATCTTCAAGGAAAATCCTAATAGATTTTGCATCTCTCTCTGGATCACCACTTGCAAAGCCTTGATAAGCCATGTCAAAGAACGCAAAATGACCTTTGACCTGATAACAGTAAAAAATTAAAAAATAATAACTTAAAGAAACGTCATACAAGCATCAAATAAGAGTATAAGACTAAGTGGCAAGTGCTGACCTTAAATTGGTAAGAAATTTCTTTCCACTGCTCTATTGTAGGATCAACTCCCGTGGGGTTATGAGCACAAGCATGTAGCATAAAGAATGAGCCATTTGGTGCATTCTGAGAAACGATTGAGATAACAATGAAGAAAAAAATGATAATTTATCAAAAGAAAAACTAGTATTTTGAAAGATTCTACATACATCAAGTATTTTTTATACCTTAACATCATCCATTAGCGAGGCGAAATCAAGACCTTTTGTTTCTGGATGATAATAATGATATGTCCGTTGTGGTACATTAGCATCTCTCCAAATGTTGTGGTGACTGTCATTTCACATCATAAGTCACCAAAAACACATCACAACAAGAAAGTAGCTAGACAACGTTCAACTTTTAACTATATGTGACAAGATGAGCTGGTTGGTAACGGTTCAAAGCAAGTTTTGGATGAAACGCGTCAAATTTTAGCGCAGGTTGGGATGAACTTTTTTGCCATCTTTTATAACCAGCTAAATGTAATAAATATAATTACAAGAACGATACTAAATACTATCATCTAAATCTATGACTAAAACGATTTATGAGGTTGTACGCATTAAAATTAGACTTCGGGTGACATTAACTCGATTGACCAATTTTGACCTGCTACCCTTTAGCTAATTTTTTTTATAACCAAATCCCACTTAAAAGATTTCTAGGAGAGACTTGAACGGAGATCAATATACTTACTTGGACCAGGTTGGGACTGGGATATAGATCTGAGAATCAGGAGAAAAGCGTTTTTGGAAGTCAGCAAAAATTCGGCAAGCACCAGTGCCAGACAAAGCTTGTATGGCTGCAATTCGCTTATCTTTGATCAAATCAGAATTCTCCCCATATGCTAACTTTAGTGTCTCGTCAACCATCTTGTTGCTTCCCCCCATTGGAAGATACTCCCTGAGAGTAGGCATGAACCGTATGATTAGACAAAAGAGCACAGAACAAATGATATAATTTAAATGAGCACATTTTTTAAGCAAACCACAAAACTTCAGCGTTCCTTGAGCACAGTTGTCCATCATTAAAGAAAAACTCAATAAGATACCTGTCTCGAGCAACTATCTTTTGAATCAAATGCATTCAGGGTTGCATGATGTCAACGTAACATAAAAACTTAACTAAAAATGCTGGAAAATGCTTCGAAATGCATCTAGTAGGTCTCCATATTCACGTGACTCAGCCCATAAAACTGAAATATGGGTGTAGTACTGTAGTAGTTTGCAAAATAAAAGACCCACTTAGAAATTGAAACATCTTTTACAACCACCAAGAACAAACAAAGGAATACCAATAAATCAATAATGGTACCTAAATAAAGTGATTGTTATCCTCAAGAAAAGCAAAGAATAAAGGTAAAAGGCTGGATAAATAAAGACAGAAGGATCAACATGGTCAGTGGGATTTAAAAAGATAACACGCATAAAACCACCCTAATACTGATAAATGGAAATGACCATGCTCCATAAAAATTCATGTTCAAGCAACCCAATATTAGAATTGTTCCTAAGGGGTTGTTTGGGCACAATAAAATCATTTTTTACTATTTATCAAGGGGTCAAATACTTAGTTTGCGATAATAAGTTTAAGTGTAGCTGCAACAAAACTTATTTGCCAAACACTCAAAGAGATACAATTATCACAACTTCAAACAGCGTAAGCACATCCAAACACCGTCTCTTGCACCTCCGCTTCATTTCTAATCCTATCACATAATCACATCGAATGCCAAATACCCCCTAAGCAAAATCTAGTAATGATAAAGTTACCCATAAGTTACAAGGCATCCAAGATGAAATTTACCATAGAACTTTCTCTACATGCGGCATAAATCCATATAGCAATATTCTTTACCTCAATTTAATTATCTCTATCATGAATCTCTCTATTAGCAAATTAACCAATGAGACTAAAAAAAATTTAAAAACATGTCATATAACTCACATGTTCAGGTTTCCAGCAATCCGTCTCTCTGCTTCTCTAACACAATCCAGAACCACCGGCTTCCCGTTATCATCACGATAAGCTCCCTGATAATTCATTCATCACCAAAACATAACTAACTTACACCAAAATGTCACTGTTATGTAATAAACACTTGATATAAGCAGGTACCCTAACTGCTTATCAGAATCTGCTCATTTTTCTCAAAGCAAGCAAAAGCAGTTTCGATAACACAAAACTACTTTTGCTTAAAAATAAGCAATCCCAAACACCCTTAGATGTCTAATACTATAGCAAAATATAACGTGACACCAACTTTTAAAGATGTGGCACTCCTCATTTTCTCTAGCTATAAATTGTCACTTAAAGGGTGTTTTGAGTATTCAAACTTTTAATGGATTAACATGTGCTTATTTTAAAGAGCTGATTAAACTCATAAGCTAATCAGCACTACCTCTCTTTAATAAACTAACCCAAACACCCCCCTATGATAAATTAATATTAAAAAAACTAACCAGCAAGGAAAATAGTTCATTATAAGGCTATGCATTTTTGTCTTAAAAACCGCAAAAGGATCTGGCATTTTGTGTGAAAATCTAACAAAAATATCCTAAGGGTTTGTTTGCTTCGTCTTATTATAAGACTCTTATATAGCCAGCTTATGGCTTATTTGGTTTTGGGCTTATGTTACATAAGCTCACTTTTCTGTGGCTTATTTTGAAACTTTTTCGGCTTATATAAGTTTATTATGACTTGAAACTTTTCGGCTTATATAAGTTTATTATTATTACTAGATGATTAATAAATAGGTCCAAGCCCGGTGTGTGGTTTTAGACTTTTAGTGTCCGTTTAGTGCTTATAAGCCGGAAATAATAAACTTATATAAACCGAAAAGTTTCAAAATACAGTAAAACCTCTATAAATTGATACTTGATAAATTAATAACCTCGATAAAATTAATAATTTGTTCAGTCACAACTCGGGACCAGTACAAATTTGGACCCTAATCGATGAAATAATAAGATAATAATTTTTTTGAAACCCCAATGTATATATATTGGTCCCAATGAAACTATAAATTAATAATTACTATAAATTTCCATATATATATATATAAAGGCCATACATAATTCTAACTTGTACAAATTCAATTAAGGCTATACGTAATTGGAAATTGTATCAACGAAACTAACTTTTTACTTATTCAAAAATAATGAACTGACAAATTCAATTAATTTGTAAATGTGAATACATAAAAATGTTAATTAGAACTTGTTTTTTTAATTTATTTTTCATATCTAACTAGTATACATTGTACTAGTATACTAGACTTCGAAAAATTAATGGCCATAAGTAAAATTTCTTTAAATTAATAAATTATTAATTTATCGATATAATAATATCTCCCTCATTTAAGAAAATATCCCGGTCCCAACATCTAATTTATATACGTTTTACTATAAACCACAAAAAGTGAGCTTATGTATCATAAGCCGAAAACCAAATACTCCCTAAGATATATAAGCCGAAACAAACACCCCTAGTAAACAAAAATAAAAAGTGAACATGAAATGTTTTTCAAAAAAAAGGAAACATACAACGCCAACGTTAACTTTGTGGGGACTAGGATCTGCTAAAAAAGCCTCAGTAACACCAAGTATCGGATCCTTAGGAGCTGGTTCCACGTGTTTCCACCATGATGTAGACATCAACCGTGATGACCCATGAATCATCATCGACCTCGACTTCATCAAGGACATTGATCTTCTCGTCATCATCGATGCCATCCTGTGTTTTTTTTCTTTTTTATAGTTTTACTTTATGTGTTTGTGTTGTTCTTTTTTTTAGGAGGTTGGAGTTAATGTTGTTGTTTGTTGATATTGAAGAGGCCAGATAGATAGATAGTGATTCGGACATTGGAATGCGTAAATATAGGTGAAGTCATTCACTTCTGACTTTTTCTTTTCTTTATTTGTTTTTCTTGGATTTTTTGTTTTTGTTTTTTAGTTTCAAGTTTCTTGTGTTGTGTGGTGTTGTTTGGACGCACGTATAAATAAGTTTTTTTGTTTTTAATTTTCTAACTCGTGCCCTCACACACAAGTGCTCGCGAAAAAGTAGATAGGGATTCACATAAAAGTACAGACAAGTGTACTTTTATGTAGGTCTCTATGTACTTTTAGTGTGCTTAACTTATGCTTCTAATGCACAAGTTAGAAAAACCTTTTCAATTTAAATTACGAGAGTGTTTGTGATTGAGATGTGATGGTGATTATCTGATTATTTCATTTCAAAAACGTAATAATCAGTTTAATAGTGTTTGGATAACAAAACTTGATAATCGATAGAAAACGCAATAATTCATAAGAAGGTAGGTATGGACCTAGAGCACTGAGTATCGTGGCTCAAACTGGCTCGAGCTAATTTGCCACTTCAACGTCTCATCAGCAACTCATTCAACTCACTTACATGCCAAAATACCTCCCTCCCTCATAGCTTGAGCCAAAAGGGCCCCACCCACCATGTTTTTTACTTTTTCATTTTTACATACAAACTAATTTTTCATTCATTAAACTAAAACACAAAAAACATTTTTATAAAGAAAAAAAAATACATAATACAAAATTAAAATTAAAAAATAAAAAAAGTTATACTTGTTAAAATTTGTTTGGTATAACAGCCTATTTCCAGCCCAATTAAAAATGAAGTTAAACACTTAAGGTGTGTTTGGTTTGCATACCGGAATCACTATGAGTATGGGTCTAGGTATACATTGGAAGAATTGGTATGAGGTTAAATATCATTCCATAGTAACATGTTTGGTATCAAAGAAATTAGTAAAGGAGGCAATATACCATCGTATGGTGTATGTCATATATTGGGTTTTCATTTCCGTTATAAAAACCTCGGCTCACTAACCAAACACTTGTAATGAGATTCAAATTCATTTCTTCATTGTCATTCTCGTATACCAAAAGCACCCTTAAAAGTATTAAATTATTAAAAAAATAATAAATAAATAAATAAATAAATAAATAAAAACTCGATCTTCTTCATCATATCACCTGCATACACACACTTAAACATACACACACAAATGCGCACACACACTAAAAAAACACAACACAAACACAAACTCAATTTATAAATACATTAAAAAATAAAAAACCCAAACACCTAATTCACACAAGCCAACAAAATCACTCATCAACTCACGTAGGGAGGGTGGGTGTCGTAACTTGAAACTGACGGCTCAAGTTTTAGGACTGGCGGGTTCGGAAGCCACCATACCCATCACTTTTACTATTGGGAAATGCTTTATCTTCACTATGCCTATTTTACAAAAGTACCCCCAGTATCTTCTCAGTTGATTTTTATTATTTGCATGTTCGCCGCCTCTATTGATTCTCACTTGTTCAACCCTACTTTCTTTTATTTTAATATTCATATTTTAAATTTAGTAGATAGATAAACTAAACAAAGATATTTAAACATCAAATGTTTGTAACACCCCCAAAAATGAACAACGCAACGGAAGTTAAAGTTACTGGGGTGCTACTAAATTGGATCACAACAAAAAGTAAAGAGAATAGATTTACCTTATTCGTTTAAAGGAGAATTTACATTAAAGATTAAATGAGTTCAAAACATGATTAATGTGCGGAATTACAAGGACCGTTTATTTAAGTAGTCCCAGTAAAAGTAACCTATGACTATGTCATGCCAAAAGCCTCCAAAAGTAAGCAATCGCCTTAAGAACCTGAGAAATACATGCTAAAAGTGTCAGTACGAGGTTGATGAGTTCATAGGTTTATAATAAAGCAGTAAGAGAAATGTGAGTTCAATAGAAAGTTTTGTGACCATTGTGTCACTCACAATGTCATGAAAATAAAGTTTACCTTTAAGTAAATTAGTAATGTGGACCACAAGGTTTTCAGGTGAGAATAATAGTTCACATACAAATCAAGTTTAGTAATAGCAACCACTGCTTTATTTACAGCGTCAAAAAGAATATCATTAAAGTAAACCATAAAAAAATTAAGCATAAAGTTGGACCATAAGCAAAGTATATGCACATTACAACGAATATAATGCCATATAAAAAAGAGTGACTATTACGCTAGCACTAAGTTCATGCAACCGAAGCTACGACAGTGGTGTATGCAAAATGTAGTCATACTAATAGGGGGCCCATTGCGATTGCTTATCCCGTTACACTCGATTCCGATATGATATACATTTCGCATTGACCCATGTATGGCCAACCGAACGGGGGAGTCACCCCCAATAGATCTATCTATAACAATCGCACTTCCCGCATGAACTGACTGTTCATGAAAGTGGGCATATATGGGATGCAGGGCTTAGGCTCTCCACGTAATAGTTTTAAAGAATAGTTTTGGTCCATAAAAGTAGAAAGTGGGGCTCTAAACTCACGTATATGATTCAAGCACTTGTGTCCATAATAAGATAATCTAGTATGTAATGAGTAACTAAATCATGTTTTCAAGTAAAAACAAGTAATGAGTTTAAGTATAAACAAGCATGTATTTTCCCCCAAAATAGTTTAGAAACAAGATAGTAGGAGCCATGAACTCACCTCAGTATGAAGCAATGCAATTAACACAAATGGCATCAAGTAGCAAAACACACGGTATCAAGAAGTACAGGCACAACGGTACAGGATCGGCACAACCTAATAAGTATATAATTCATCTCATATTATGTCCCGTAAAATAGTATGTTGTATATGAGATTTCAAAAGATAGTATTTTAGTTTTCGTGGAATACTCGTATCATTAATTGTAACATAGTATAGTATTATTGTTCGTAAAAGTTTAGTATCGACATTGTTTCGTGTGGTGGTATGAAAACATAAACTCGAAATACAAATCACGCCAACGAAGAATAAACAAGGATTGTGAATAAAGGAAAAAGAATAAGGGAAAATGAGTAGGAAAAATAAGAAAATAATAGGTCAATGGTAAGTTCCGGTGTTTACCCAGTAATCCCCACTATTTTATAAAAATAATTGGTTTTATAAGAAACCACTAGTTAATGATAAAGGTTCCATAACTTAATAAAACATATATTTAGATTCTTGTCGGGTTTTATAAGAATAAAAGGTTTGAGATAAAAATATAATATCTAGAAAGTTTTATAAATTTCGGCATGACGCGTCCGTTTATACAACTTTCCTAAGTCATTAGACTTTAATAAAACTCAATTTCCAAAACAATATTTCCCAACAAATTATAATTTAACACGTATTCGTGTTTGTTAATTCCAAACACGTTGTACTAATTTAAACAAATAAGAGCTTAGAAATGAATCAAGTTTTAGGCTATTTTTTTGGTTATCGGGTTTTATAACCCTTTATTAGTTTAATAAGTTATTAAATATTTTAGGTCCGTTACGAGTCTAATATATTAAATTCGTCACGAGTATAATATATTATATTCGACTTAAGTCCAAAATATCCAATATGTTCGATACAGTCCAATATCCAAATAATTCAAGTCCGATATATATTTACTCCGTTTTATTTTGTATTTATCCAAGTCCAAGTAACAAGTCCAAAGTATCTGAAACTCCCATTGCAATATGTCAAAATAAAATAGCATGCGTTAGTCTAATATATTATATTCGACTTAAGTCCAAAATATCCAATATGTTAGATACAGTCCAATATCCAAATAATTCAAGTCCGATATATATTTACTCCGTTTTATTTTGTAAAGTAACAAGTCCAAAGTATCCGAAACTCCCATTGCAATATGTCAAAATAAAATAGCACGCGTTAGTCCAATATTCAATGTTCGCAAAATATTAACACAATACTTAACCAAAAATCCAAACACGCCTTTATTATTAAACACTTGGACTGGTAACAACAAAACACACTGATGAGGTGAAAAGTGTTACGCTTTTAGAGGGTCATTTAATCCCTAAATCGTTTATGATCAAATATTACCTTAAATCCTCCTTTTGTCATTTTAGGTACTTTTGAGAGGAATTCTGGAAAATGAAGCATTTTGGGCGTTTTTGGAGCAAAAAGTGAAGAAAATGAAAAAGTCATGAAATCATGCTGGAAATTGTACCTGACGGCGTCAGACACCATAAGGTGACGCCGTCACTTGAAGACACAAGAGATGGATTTATGTTGTACCAGACGCTCAAGAGAAGAAATCATGGTTTAACACCTGACGGCGTCAGGTGTTACAAAAAGAAGGCCGTCTCGTGTAATGCTAAAGAGAGACGACACAGAGGATTTTATAACGTGACGCCGTCAGAAGTAGATCTAGTTGATCCGCGAACCCTAAACACGTCGAGTTGACGGCGTCAGAAGCTATAAGTTGCGCCGTCAGAATGTAATATCTATATATATTTTAGGATTTTTCCATTCATGGAGAGGAACTTTTTGGTGAAACACACACACAAACCCTAGTACGGTTTTCAGACCTTTTCAAGGGTTTCATACCCTTGTTTCTTCCATGTTCAATTAAAGATAAGTTATCCATCAATCATTCAATATGTCTATGTGTTGTTTGATTATATCTTATGCTTGTCTTTCTTTTAACATGCTAGGCTAGGTTTATTTGTGTTTGCTTAGATGTAATGAAGCCTAGTTATTGATTGTTGATTGATGGTTTGTTATTAATTGTTGTTGGGTGAATGATAATCGATGTTAGGCTTAAGAAAACTGGCTAATCTCTTATATGGTAACATGCTTGAACGTCTTAAGAAGCATGAATCGGATGTGTACTATAATTTTAATGGTTGCATTTAATGCATGAGTGACTATTAAGGAGGCCATGGTTAGGATACTAAACGTGTCGCCATAGGAAGAGATAGAAGCTTATAGAGTTGGGGAAGATCGTATACGGCCCCACGAATGGTATTAAGGAATGCAACCCGTCACCCATGCAATTGTAACAAACTTATCAATCAATAAAAGATAACTAGGGAGTAATGAAGTCTAAGTAAACACGTTTTCTCCATATATAAGTTTTCTCATTTTATTTTATTGTCATTTTATTTTTATTGCATTAGTAGTTTATTGGGTTAGTTGACTAGCAACTAATTCCGCACACTCTTCCAAAACCGAGATTTTTACTTGCTTTCCATAAAATATAAAAATACAAAAAGAATCATCCCTCACCCCTAGACCTAATTAGACTACTTTCAATCCTAACAAACACTATTCCCCGAGAGAATGATCAATCCCCCGGTATTTGCCACTACACTATATTACATTGGTCAGGTACACTGTCTGGTGGGGATTGCAAGCTTCTCAAGATCCTTTGAGAGGTAAAACCCTTTTGCGTAGACCGCAATCCACGCATCACACACCCATTTGGGCTTTGGCCTATGAGCTAAATAACACACCCATTGTTTTACTTGGGCTCGAACCAATCCAATAAACAAACGAACTACATTGGCCTCAGCCCATACCCCAAACATAAACGCACCCTGATTTAGCTGAGACAACAAACACCCTTTTATAAGCATACCAAAATAAGCTGGGAAAACAAGCACCCTCGTCGGTGTCCCTTTTGTGAATCGAACAAAACAACAAACACAACCATTAAGGTTTCACCCTTGCTACACCGAATCCCAACACAACCCAACTAAGTAGATCTAACTCGATCCGAGACAAAATAAGCCAACAAATGAATAAGCAAGAATCCATCTACTAAAATCAACAAAAATCAAAATAAGCTAATCCAAAACCAAGTGCAAAATCATACCGTGACCCAAACGGGTCAAATCCGACTCGCACGGTTTATTACTCGACCCGAAACATAACCAATTCAATCCAGACACCATTTAAAAGAATTAATACCACACGAAACTATTTTAAAATGCATTTAAATCTCATTTTAATCCATGAAAACATGATAGCTTATTTTATAACCGGGTTGAATGAAAAAAATAATAAAAAAGGGTAGTTTTGGCGCGTTGATATACCACGAACGAGATGCGATGGAGATGAGAGGCGTAGTGATGAAGATGTGGCGGTTGTGGTGGCTACGAACCCAGAACAAACTCTAGAAAACCCCCAATGTGACCCTTCGTACTAAACCCGTACCAAACGACCCTTGATCTAAACCTTTGAATGGCAGGGGAGTGGAAAACAGCTGGTGGTGGAGTGGCGGAATAATGGTCAGAGGTGATATGTAGGCACCAGAAAAGTTTATAGAGAGAGAAGTGAGTGATATGAGTTGTTATAATAGGGTTGGAAACACTAATTTGGTTCATTTATAGTACCAAAACTGTAGGCGCCCAAAAATGAAACTTTCCAAAGTAAGAGGGGCAATGGGGTAACTTAATCACAGGGACCGATTGTGTAACTTTGACTTTTTTTTTGCAAAATTTAAGTTCGGGACTCGTATTTGGTCTCAAAAACGAATGATCAAGGACAAAAAATTCACACAGTTGCGTTCAAATTAAAATTTCCACGAAAAATGAGTACTTGTACGCCTAGTACCTCATAAAAATTATATAAACCTTATTAAAATGTTTATTAGGCTATCGGTTGTGCTGGTACACATTATGTGTCGGTTTTCGTTGTATGCGTGATAACTTCCAGGTAAATAGTTAAACGTGAACGTAACTGTTAACAATTAATGTGTTGGGTTCTTAGTCAATTATTGACCTAAAAAATTGACAGTTTATGAAAAATGTCGTTTTTCAGTTTACGTGGTTTAAGTTTACAATTATGTGTAAAGGTAAATAAGTAACTTTCAAATTAATAGATTTGAGTAAAAGGCAAATAATGACCTAAAAAATGCGAGTTGCTACAGTCTACCCCTGTTAAAAGGAATCGCGTTCCGTGATTTAGTTTGAGTTATCAGGCGGAGTGGCGTCAGTGGAGATGTGATGTCGAAGAATGAAAGAAGTGTGTGCACTGGATGGAATTGTAGTACAAAAAAGAACTCACAAATAGATTACTAACAATATTCGAACAATTTCATATATTTGGATATGTGTACAACGACATGAGAACATACTAACTAAAATTTCTATGACACAACCTAATAGTCATCGTCTGCATCCTCAGTCTTAGGTAGCGTGAACCTAGGATCAATGAACAATATTCCTGGATGAAACGTCACTTCAAAATCAAATAACCAATATAGTACAAAAACCTCGTAGTCATTTTGAGAAAATATCAATTCTAGACGTGATATAAGTATCCTCGGGAAATTTGTGAGACCAAAATACGAATTTTTATCAATAATAAAAATTGTATCCAATTTTTGGTAAAAAAAATTCGGATAACAATTTTAATTTCAAATCCAATAAGTCAGTTCAAACCATCATTATTATGATATCAATCCAACTATTTGTAGTCCAAAAGATATAAACAAGCACCCGTCCAAACTTTCCATATGGTAGAATCGTTTAAGCCCAGATCGGATCCAGCCCAATAATCAAATCCACCAACCAGATCCAATGTATATTAGTTATACCCGATCCAAACACAGCTTATATCCGGTATGTGATATAACCCAAGATCATTTCAACCCTAATAATTCTCATATCAACACAAAAATAATACACACTTTGTGATAATCGCCTACCACTTATCCTCTCTCACCAACCTTGTCTCTTCTCAACATTTAACTGATCTCGTCTCAAACCAATTAAACACTTATCAATCTCAGTTTTAATCATCAAAATTGAATCTCACAAACACAAATCAAACCCATCAATCACGAATCATAACGGAACATGCTCGTCGTTTCTTCCTTTTCTGCACGAACCGAACCACAAATACTTGTTTATGGCTTCAAGATCATTATATGGTCTCGGGTAAGGATTGTTGATTTGTTCTTGTGTGTTGTTGATTTGAACGAACCAAGAAAGAAAATAACTTTATAGTTATCTTTCTTCTCTTATATGTTCGGATACTAAGGAAGTTTGCTTCCAAAAGGATGAATGATGATTAATGGTTCAACCAAAAAAATCTTGTAAAGATTAGAAGAAAAAATTGAACCGATCTGAGATTTTGTATTTTATTTCGTGTCTTGTTTTAGATGTAGATGAGAGTTGGTGAGTGACGGTGAGGGTATTGGTTGTGTCTAGTTTAGGATTTGTGTGTTTGTTTTGGTTGTTTTGGTTAAGGACTGTTCAGGTTCATCTTCTTCGTTCTATTTCTTTTCATTTCCAGTTTCGGACTGATGATGGTAAACTGAGGTCTAAGAGTTATTGGTATTTGGTTGGTCAACTGGTCAAGATACTATTGGTAGGTCTCGCAACTCTTGTCATGAAATGGACAGAGTTTTGACCCCATTTTATAAGTGGGTGACCTCGGAAAATTTGGTATCGCAAGATAGTTTTGGTACATGCTATCGCAAGAAAGCAAACACAAGTCTGTATCTCAAGCCTATCGCAAGCAGTTATCGCAAGCAAGTCTTGCGAGTTGCTGTCGCAACTAAGTTTTGCAAGCTAAAAGTCTCGCAAAACTAGGGTATCACAACAAAGCCCTCTTTTTTTCCAGATTTTTTCATATCCACTTTTTGACCCTTTTTGGAACTTTGCGAGAAAAACTATGCACACAAAAATTTTGCGAGCAAAAATATTGCGAACAAAAATCAAAAGGTTGAAAAGTTGGATCTGAAAACTGTTGGCCACAAATATTCACAGTTTTGTACAAAAGTCACAAAAGATTAGTTATAAAAAACTAGAAAAGCACAAGACTTTTGACAGTATTTTGATATAAAAAGACTTTCTAACATTCTGTTACCACATAAATGTTTAAAAAATTTGCACGTATAAAAAATATATGATAAACAGTGTACGAACCACAATAAATTCAACAAAATAACCACCATAGCTCTGATGCCAATTGTAGGACTGATAACGCTCTAATTTTACATATTTCTCGAGCATTATATTATATGTTTTATGATCATTTAGAGTGAACTTTTGGTACTTAATAGCATGAATGAATGCAGGTTCACTCTCGGATGCTCTGAAGCAAGAAATATCACAAAGCTCTACTATTTCACCACTTGAAGTAAATAAATAAGAAGTCTACTATGTTACTCTTTTATGCAAGCAAGTGCGCCGGTTTTACAGCTAAGTACGCCGCACTTGTCCTCTCAGTCAAAGGAAGTCAATAAGTAATATTTAATAAAGTGCGCCGGTCTTATATCCGATGTGCGCCGTACTTCCTCTGCATTTATGAAACTTTGGCACCAAGAAAATAGCTAAGTGCGTGATGAGTGCTCAAACACTCATCATTTTTGGTCAAATCTGATCTGCAAAACATCTGAAAACACTCAAAAACGCATCAAAATGCATAAAATATCCAAGGATCGTGTTTTATATGTTTCAAATGCAAAATGTTTAAAAACAAATGAAAAATGAACAAAGTTTGCATAATTGGCAGTTTCAGTCCCCCAACTTTCAAAAATTGGCAAAACTAGTCCCTAGAATCCAAAATTTTGGAGTTTTATCAATCAAGGTCCCTGAAGTATTTTAAGTTGTCAAAATTGGTCCTTGAATGAATTTTTGGGCAAACGGCAGAAAAGGTCCCTCAACTTTGGAAAATTGCAAAAATGGTCCTTGGGTATTTAAAAATGGAAAAATGGCAATTGTGGTCCTTGTGTTATTGGAGTTTGGAAACATTGGTCCTCATGAGCACTTTGGAAAAATTACATCTTCAGTCCCTCATGTTTGGTGGAATTGCAAAAGTGGTCCTTGTGTTATAACTTAAACCAAACGGACCCTTTATTAATCTATTAACCAAATCCAACCCAAAACAAACCAAACCCCAACACAGCCCAATCCCTACCCCTTATAACTCCAAGGCCCAATTTCTTTTTACCCGGCCCAAACACCAAATATACTCCCCACGTTTTCATAACTCCCCAGTCAAACCCAACCTTTGACCCTTCCCTCCCAACCAAATCCCCTGAAACCAGGGTACTTTCCTCCTCTCCCACATGGTTCCCCCCACCTCCATAGCCTCCCAAATGTCTCTCCCACCTTCCCCAACATTTAATGCTCCACCTAATCCACTAAATTGGTTCCTAATTATTTATAAAGAATTTTGGCGCCAAAATCAGTTAAGGGTGGAGATTGAGTATCAAGCATCCAACGGTTGAAAAGGCAAGTGGGAAAGGTTAAGAGGGTCACACAAACCCTAATGAAGTGATATAAAAAGAAAGAGATGGAGCATAGTCAAGTATCTAGTGTAATTTAGTCTAATTTAGCTCGTTGGTTAATTTTCTCATGTGTATTGAATTTTAAAGCTTTCAAGTATTGTTTCAACTATTTTCAGTGTATTATGAATCTTTTCCAAGCATCAATTTAAGTATTCTCAACAAAATTCAGTTTGTGCAAGTTTTATGTGAAAATCTCTTATCAATTCAAAGTTGTTGTTTGTTGTTACCATGGACTGAGTTAGATCATATAGGCTCCTAGAAAGCTTCTTAAAGCTTTTAGAAACCTTAAAATTCAGTTTAGTTTCACAAATCAAAAATCACAAAAAATATCATAAATAAGTGAAAAATCAAAAATCAGTGAAGAAAGAAGACAATGCATGGAGCACTGTTAATAATGGATGGCAGTGGTATTAGTGCTTCATGGGAAGCTTTAGGTTGAGTACTTGGCCCTTGGTTCATGGTTCTTAGCTTGGATTGCATCTTGCAAGCACTTTACTCAATTTAGCCTTTTACTGTAGAAGTGTTCATTAGTGCTTATTTGTGTGCTTTCTGAGTTTAATTTGAGTACCTTAGTGAATTTATTGCTTAAAATTTGGTAGTTGTTCTTTGGATTTGCTTGTTGCTCAATTCACCATTTTAACTGTCAAAATTAGCTTTTTACAAATCTTAGGTGTTAGTTGTTCAAGTTGTTGTTTATGTGCTTGTTTTAGTTTAATATTACATATTAAGTTGTTAAACATCAATATCATGGTCATAAGCATTTATTTGTTTTGAAAACCACAAAATCACCCCTTATAAGGAGTGTTTGGATCAAGTCTTGATTCTGTGACCTTGTTGTTGTTTTGTTGTTTTCCTGTCATGAGTAGATTGTATCAGGTCATTTTAGCATAGGTCAAACATAAATTCAAGTAGTTCTAAGGTAGAAAGTCAAAATCATGGTTTGAGCTCTTGATTTCATTCACTGCTAAGGATTGTGGATTCCTAATCACTCATTTCACTTCATAAGTTGTTCACTTAGCTTATTATAGTCTCATTACAGCTTATTTTAACCTTTAAAGTCAATAGGATTAGATTAAAACTCACATAAGTCAAACTAGTGCAAGTTTCTCAAAAGTCAAAAGGTGCAGAAAAAAGTTTTTGAATAAACTTTAGAATTTCATGTAGGGCTTAATATTAGGAATTGAGTTTTGTGCTTTTGGATTATTAATATTTGGTTGCTTGTTTTGTTACAGCATTTTTCATGATTTTTAGTTTGCATGTTAAACTGCTTATTTAGTGCTTTACTTTTAGCTGTTTTTCAATAAAGTGCCCTGTGCACAGCTTTTGCCCACTTTTCATAAGCTTGCAACTAGCTCATTTCTTGGAATTAGCTTGTGAGAGTTGGTTCTCTGAGAAGCCAATCAACAAGTTATTCAGTTCAGTGCTCATTTTCTGTTTTGTAGCTTATTTGATAAGGCTGCAAGCAGCTTTTTCTTTGTCCCAAATTTTCACTCACTGAGCAATTCAGTGATTTCCAAGCTTTTTCATAAGCTTTTCATAAGCTCTCCAGTGGACCCCACTTGGTGAGCTTTGGCTTTTTGGAGACCTTACCACCCCATCTTGCTATCTCAGTGCGTATTTTGTGCTTTTGAGCTTATTTCATAAGTTAAAATTGCCAATAAAGTTGACTGCAGGGGTGTTTGGTTAACTGTGTGAGTTGGATTTGCTTATTAGCTTATCTTAGCTTATTCAGTGGTCCATTCTTGTTCATTTCACTTATTTCTAGTTCATTAAACTTATTTTCATCTTATTTTAAGCTTGGTTCTCAGTTTATTAACTTGTTTGAGTTTTTGAGTTTCATTTAAGCCAAAAAGCTTAACTGCTTATCTCATAAGCTCTCTTTTTCTTTGTTTTTAAGATTCAAAACTTTTGCTTTTATTAAAGTCTCATTATTTTAGTAGTATAATAGTTTTGTAAAAAGAAAAACACAAAATCATAATTTTAAGGAAAGTGATAGCTTCTATTTAAGAAGCTTGAGCTTTTTAGCTTATTTCTCATCTTTTTCATTAAGCACTTGCTGTTTTTTATATTTTTCTTAAATTTCTGTCATCTTGTAGTATTTATAGAAAAAATTCCAGATTTTTGTTTGCTTGTTTAGTATTTATTAAAAATCAAAAACAGTTTTAGTGATTATTAAATAGTAATTAATTAATATTAAATACATAAATAGTCTAATAAATATATTTTCAATTCTAAAATTAGTTTTAGGTTATTTTAGTTTTTTCCAAATTAAGTTTTCATTTATTTAGGCAAATTTCTTATTAAGTAATAATGTAGTGTAATTTAGATAATTAATAAATAGTTTTTAATTAATAATAATTAATTTAATAGTCTAATATTTAATTTTCTTTTTCCAAAAATTTTCTTTTGTCATTAGGATTGTAAAAATATGTTTTTCATCATCTAAGTATTTATAGATTTTCATTTTCACTTTTATTTTTGTACGTAAACGTTTAATTAAACGTAAACGTACACTTTTAGATTTGTAATTGTTTCCAGATTTCTAGTAATCATCTGTAGTGTTTGTTTATCATTTTATTCATATTCTCGTAGTATAATCATTCATAAACCCATTCCCGTTCATTATCACTCGATCACAAATTCGTTTTTGATACAATTCACTTCCTCGTCGGGACATAACGACCTGGGAATATTTCTATACTCTCTGGACTTCATTGCATTGGTTTCTTGACCCTCAGGCTTTTATTACGGTTGATCATTCACAAGTAGTTAGCTTGTGTGATAAAACCTGACCGTTCAGGACCAATCGAAATTTGGCGCCGCTGCCGGGGAGGTTGTGTGCGTATTCAGACGTATTTGAAGATTAGTGATCTTTGAATATTCACTCCTTTGTATATTTACCATATATATATATATATATCGTATTTTCATCTTTCAAAAACATAAAAAACACAAAAATATTTTCTTTTTGTTTCTAATATATATAAAAGAAAAAAAAAATAAGAAAAAGGAATACTTGTCACCAAGTATTCAACAAAATCACCAAAAAAATAATAAACATCCTCCGTCTTCCGTTGAAGGAGGGCGGTTGTAAACCATTCCCAAATAACAACAACAAAAAGATAATCGTGAAATCAATTGTTACCCGATTAGCTTTTAAAGCAAAACGGTTTCGATTGACATAACGGTTAACAAAAAGAAAAGAAAAATAAATAAATAAAAAGATTCTAAGTTTTCTTTGTTGATTGGTTTTGTTTTTGGTGCATGCGCACTCGTTCTTCCAGGTCTACAAGCCCATTACGTGTGCTTGGCAGAATTCCTCGAAGACGACGTAGACGTTCTGCCCCCGCAGTCGAATCTGAGATTCGTACTGTTTCTACCACTTCTGTCGTCATGGCAGATCTTCCGATGAATGAGCTTCTCCAAGCACCCATCGAGGGTTACGGAGATGCCATTGTTGTTCCAGCCATCGTGGCTGATAGTTTTGAGCTCAAAACCGGGTTACTAAATCTTGTAACCCAAAGTCAATTATATGGTTTTGAGCGGGACGATCCTCATGCTCATATTCGATGGTTTAACAAGATCACATCTACCATCAAATACAAGAATGTCCCATCTGAGGCAATCAAACTTCTTCTCTTCCCATTCTCCCTCGAGGGACAAGCCCGGATTTGGCTTGAAAAATAACCCCCTCGTTCTATTGAAACATGGGAGGATTTGGTAAGAAATTTGTGAATGAATTCTATCCTCCTTCCAAGACCACGAGTCTTATAAATGAGATCATCAAGTTTACTCAGAAATTTGATGAATCATTTAGCGAGTCGTGGGATCGTTTTAAAGAATTGCTTCGCAAGTGTCCTCACCATGGTTTCTCCGAGTTGATGCAACTCGACACTCTCTACAATGGTGTGAGCCAAGCTGATCAGGATTCTCTTAATGCCTCCGCGGGAGGTAATTTCCTGAGCAAAACTACAAAAGAAGCTTTAGCGATCATCGAGAACAAATCTAAGGTCCGCACTACACGAAGCAAGCCGGTTGTTTCCCAAGTGAGTGTTGGTCCTTCTTCCTCATCGCCCGTGAGTCAATCTAGCACCGATGCTAAGATTGATAAACTCACGGAAGCCATTCAAGCTTTGGTTCTCTCTAATTAAAAGAAAGTCTCTTTTCCACAAACTTCTTCTCCTGTTGAAGTTAAAAAAGTGGAAGTCTGTGTTACCTGTGGTGGCCCCCACTCATATTACAATTGTATGGCCACCGATGGTAACCCCTTTGACGCTAATGCGATAGCCGGTCCTTCCAATCAAGGAGGTAATCAATACCGTCCTCCTATGGACCCAAACTATCGTCCCAACCACTACCCTGGACCTCCCGGTTTTAATCAGAATCAAAATATTCAAAACCGTAACCAAAATTTCCAAAACCAAAACCGAATGAACCAAGGTTATCAAAACCAAGGTAATTTCAATCAAGGTCATGTTTACCACAATCAGAACCAAGGTTTCCAAATTCAAGGTTTCCAAAACCAAGGAAACTTTAACCGAAACCAAGGTCAGAGTCATTCCAACCAAGGGAATTTTCATGGAAATAACCAAAATCAAGGAAATTTTCAAAACCAAGGTCCAAACAACCGAGGTCAAAATTTTCCTACTCAGACTCAAGCTATTGTTCCTACCGGACCATCATCTGATGAGTTGTTAAAACAATTCATGAAATCCCAAGAGGAAATGAATCGGTTATTGGTCAGCCAGATTTCTGAGATAAAGAAGTCTTTAAATGATGCCCGCTCGGCGTTAGGCCGATCGTGGTTTGCTCGGACAGTTTTCCTGAGCCGAGCGATCATTTAAAGACTTCTTGTCTCCGAGAATCTGGCTGAACCCCCCAATAACCGAATTCATTTCGTCTTGGGATTTATGATTGCTTTAACACTCATCCGATGATGGTCGGTACGGAACAATAGCTTGAGTTGAGTGGGAAAAATTTTGACCTCGCGTTGTTTGCCTTGGTTTTGAAATTTTTTGATTTTGGTATCGTCCATGAAAAATTTCTTGGTTGGAATGACCCGACCTTGGTTTCGGTTAAAGTTTCCTTGTTTTGGAAGCTGATTTGTGAAACACTTGGTTCTGATTGTGGTAACCATGACTTGATTGAAATTACCATTGGTTTTGATACTTGGTTCATTCGGTTTTGTTTTGGAAATTTTGGTACGGTTTTGAACATTTTTGATTTGATTAAAACCGTGGGAAAGGTCCAAGGGTAGTGGTTGGGACGATAGTTCCGGGTCCATCGGCAGGAACGAATGGTACTCCATGATTGGAAGGACCAGCCTATCGCTTAGCTTAAAAGGATTACCATCGGTGGCATACAATTGGTAATAGCGTGACCAACCCAACAGTAGACACAGACTTCCCTTTTTTAACTTCAGCAGGAGAAGAAAGTTTGTGGAGAAGGAGAGCTTCTTTTTGGTTATAGAGCAACAACTTGAATGGCCCTTCCGTGAGTTTTTCATCTTAGCATCAATGCTAGATTGACTCACGGGCGATTGAGGAGAAGGACACAATCACTTGGGAAACAACGCGGCTTGCTCGTGTAGTGCGGACCTTAGATTTATTCTCGATGATCGGCTAAAGCTCTTTTGTTGTTTTACCCAGCGAAATGACCTCCAGCGAGGCTTAAGAGAATCCTGATCGCTGGCTCACACCATTGTAGAAAGTGCTCGACGTTGCATCCAACTCGGAGAAACCAATGGTAGGACAGTTTTTTCTGGAGCAATTCTTTAAAAGATCCCACCGACTCACTAAATGATATCATCAAATTTTCTGAGTGAACTTGAGTCCCATTTTTAATGACTCGTGGTCTTGGAAGGAGGATAGATTCCATTCATCAAATTATCTTTACCAAATCTCCAGTTCAATAGAACGAG
>LBNU01039048.1:4412-35304 GCA_014162995.1 Artemisia annua
TTTTTATATAAACTCTATGAACTCACCAACCTTTGTGTTGACACTTTTTAGCATGTATTCTCAGGTTTCCTAAGTTGATAACTTACTCTTGGAGGCACTTGGCAAACGGCATGGCATGGTCATAGATGACTCTGATAAACAGTTGGGACCACTTCATTATTTTATGGGCCTATTTCCGCACTATTTTATATCATGTAAATTTTATGCTTTACATAACAGTTTTTATTCCAAATAAAAGAAATAAAAACCATTATTTGTTCCTTGTGTTGTGATACCGATTTCGTAGCACCCCAATGCATGTATGCTTCCGCTAGACCCGAATTTTGGGGGTGTTACATACATAAATTTTTCACAAGTGAATTTTATATTATTCTTTTAATTTATATGAACATATTTTATTCCAGATTCAAGAAAAACTTGTTCTGCAAATAAAGGCAATGAAGTAAACAAACCTAAGAGAGGAAGACCAAGAAAGAGTCAGACTAATATTGATTCAACTGCTTCACCTTATTCTGATTCTGTATCACCTGCTTCAAATAAGAGAGGAAGACCGAAAAAAAGCCAGCCTAATATTGCTTCAACTGCTTCACCTGCTTCGGATTCTGCTTCACCTGCTACAAATAAGAAAGGAAAAGTTAGCCTTGGTGAAAAAAAAAGATAAAGATACTATTAGAACAAGAACATCGCCAAAAGTTCTGTACAAATTGATGAAGAAACTGACATTAGGTCAAAGGAAAGATTTAATAGATATGGGATTTGGCTCATTATATGACATGGCTGTAGAAGATCTTCCGGGCAGAATTGGTCTTTTTGTTGTCGAAAACTTTGTATCTGATGAGATGAAGATAAAGTTAAAGAATTATGATATTCAAATATCTCCAGATTTGATTCATGAAATGTTGGGGGGGATTAGCAGGAGGGGGTGGACAGTGTAGACCTCAACAAATTCTTGCCTACATAATAGAAGAAACGAAAATAGAAAATATTGATTGGTGCAAATACGTTTTCGACTGCTTGAAATTCAGCAAGAAAAATTGGAATAAAGATCATCCTGATAGTTACTACACTGGACCTCTGGTAGCACTTATTGTCAGTTGTAATTTTGATACATTATTATTTTTTATCACTTGTTCACATGTGAAAATTTTATTTGTTTCTCCAGTATTCACATGTGAAAATTTTATGTGTATTCACATGTGAAAAATTTATTTTGCAGCTTATATATATTCATTCAACAAAGTGTGTTACAGACTCCATCCCTCATGAAATTCCTGCAATAAAATATTGGAGTTTNAGAGAAGGGTTAAACTTTGTTATCTGATGAGATGAAGATAAAGTAAAGAATTATGATATCAAATATCTCAGATTTGATTCATGAAATGTTGGGGGGGTAATTTAGCAGCGGTCAGGGGGTGACAGTGTAGACCTCCAACAAATCTTGCCTACATAATTTAGAAGAAATGAAAATTAGAAATATTCGATTGGTGCAAATACGTTTTCGACTGCTTGAAATTCAGCAATAAAAATTGGAATACAAGATCATCCTGATAGTTACTACACTGACCTCTGGTAGCACTATTTCAGTGTAATTTTTGATACATTATTATTTTTTTATCACTTGTTCACATGTGAAAATTTTATTTGTTTCTCCAGTATTCACATGTGAAAATTTTATGTGTATTCACATGTGAAAAATTTATTTTGCAGCTTATATATATTCATTCAACAAAGTGTGTTACAGACTCCATCCCTCATGAAATTCCTGCAATAAAATATTGGAGTTTTGAAGAGATAAGAGAGAGGGAGCATTTTGAATTCAACAATGGTGGTTTTGGACTTCTGGATTTATACGAAAAGGATAACAATGATAATGATTCTTCCGAAAACAAGGATTTATTTTTTTTATAATTATGTAATGAATACCTTCACATGTGAAAAAATTAGATATTGAATAGCTTCACATGTGAAGAAATTAGGAATCAAATACCCTCACATTTACTCATATTTCGTTTTTTCTTTGAAATAACAGTTGGACATGGATAAACTTCATCAAAATATTGATTTGCTAGAAAAATTTCTCTCTGATATAAAGAACAAATTTAAATTATCTTCCAGCAAAAATCCAGATAATCTGAGGCTTAAAGAGTTAAAAGCCAAATTCAACAATTGTATTCGGAATGAATATCTTTCTGGAGAAGATATGATGAATAAGGGAGAAAGGGAAAATGATGAAAAAATGGGGTTTGAAAGAGAAAATGAAGATTTAGATGAAGAAAGTGAAAAAGATGAAAAAACAGGGTTCGAAAACAAAAACGATGATTTTTCAAATGTACATCTTTCTGACGATGATTTAGGGAATAATGATTCAGGTGAAGAAAGGCAAACAAATGAATCAACAAGGTTTGAAAAAAAGAATGTTGATGATTATGATAAAGAAAATGAGAAAGCTGATGATTCAATAGGAAAAGATGAAAATGAAAATGAGAACTCTGATGATGATGATTTGGGGTTTGAAAAGAAGAATGAAAATGAAAATGAAAATGAGAACTCTGATGTTGATGGATGCAATAATGTTTCAATAATGGTAGCCCATCAAAAGATAAGATACTTGACACTCAAGAGGATAAAGAAAAATTTAATGATATAAAGGTAAAATATAAATTAAGTTGATTAAAATTAAAAAATGCAATTTTAGTAACTTTAAACTAAAAAAATTTACATATCTTTTTGGCAGGACAAAGAAGATCAAGAATTGCATCGTATGCAGAAAAGGAAACATACTGAAAATGAAATACACATAAGCAAAAGCAACGAGTAGAAGAAATCCGGGAAAGTCAAAAGAAGGTTCGTAAAAAATTTCAAGTGTCCCTCTGCCTACATTTGAATTAGTTTCTAATTTTATCACCTATGATTTTAACTAAAAGTTATTAATTAAATATACTTTTCTTATTTGTCAGAAAGAGGAAAATATAAATCTGAAAGAACAATACCGCAGTGAAGTGATACAGAAACTAACTAAGCTCGAAAAAAGGAGTTATAATATGAGGTCATTATTGTTTGGCTTAGGGTTCAACATTGGTAGAAATAGCGACCCGATAAAACGTTTCTCTCCTAAAACTTAGGGCGATTTCCAGCCCCCCTCTCCACCCTACCAAATTCGGCCATAATTCCAATATTATCAGTTTTTTTTTAATATGTTCTTGGATTATTGAATTAACAGCATAGAATCTGGTTTGTTAGGGTGGAAGGCTGTTTTTTTTTTTNTTTTTTTTTTTTTTTTTTTCCAAATCGTCCGTAATTTATTAACCCTAACATTCTTAAATCGATGTTCACCATTCTTTGCCCTATTATTTCTTAATTCATGTGCGATTCTGATTGTTCTAGTGATTAACCATTGTGTTTATCTTAGATCTATTGAAATCGTTACATATATCATTCTCAAAGGGATTAATCTGGTGTTATATGCGATTAGGGTTATAACCGCTTTATTATCCCTAGGCGATCTAGATCTATTCCTAATTGGATTTGTATCTCTAATTCAAACCGCTTATGGGTTTTTTTCTGATTGGTTCGTTACCCTTGGTCCTAAGTCGGTTCTATCTTTATTAAGGGTCGATCTGGGTATTCAATTCTTATTCTCAATACGATTCCCTATCTTAGGGTTTTATATTAATCGATTTTGAATACTCTTATGGTATTGGTGTTGCTGTGCGCTCATGACTATATTTTATGTTTGCAAGTTGGATTCAGCAATCCATTCTTTCAAGTATGTTGATCTACAATGGAAGTTAGGGATTACCCTAGTGTATGTTATATTCTGGTTGTGTGAAGATCGTGGTTCATCATTGATACGTGGGTTTGGGAGAGTGGAATCAAGTTCATTTCGGTAAGTCAAGTTTATTTGGTTCTTGTTCAAAAATCAAGCTTGGTTGCTGCTGGTTGATTTGGAGGTTTGGATTTATTGGGCTGTTACTCATCAACTCCTACGATCATCAATGGAAGTTAGAGTTAACCTCTATTGTATGTTACCGATCTACTTCTTGGACCTAATTCTGAACATAAGGTTGATGTGGTTGGTTTAATGGAAGTTAGGGTTGTGAATGCCCTATGTTTTCGTCTATGCATGGTCACTATACATTGATTTTCTTTCATGCTAGAGTTTCATCCGTGGAGCTTTTAGTAGGTAAGGTGTTTGGATCATGGCGTAGTAGGGAAGATGTAAGTTAAGTTTGTGGGGACTCTTGTTCAAAACCCCATTCTTATGATGCCATGCATTTTATTCATTTTCTATTGATCATGGCTGGGAGGATCGATCTATATTCTATGGTTTTCATATTCTATTTGGATCGATGCTTTTGTTTGTTGGAAGTTAGGGTTTTGACCCTATGAGGTTGGCTGGAAGTTCTACATGACTACAAGCTTGGTGCTGCAATAATGAAGAATGTCCTTATTTTCATAATATTTAGTCTATTGTATAGTCATAGTAGGTTGTAAGTTTCTTTTTTGTAAGTTATAAGAATGGCGTGTCATTCTTATATAGGTTGTTTTTGTAAGTGTCCTAAGGGACTGTGATGAGGGAATCACTCTCATCCTTTGTACCTCAACGTTTTTGGAGTAATGAATTTTACCGGGGTGAGTTAACCCTTTTACCCCAAAAAAAAGGGTTCAACATTGGTCAAGGTGATGTTGAGGTTAGTTTTATATCTAAATCACAACTTACTATATGATGGTGTATTATAATTGTATACTGAAAATAGACTTATATTCTGAAAATAGAAGTTTGTCGGTTTGATGGTTTATAATGCTATTTAACAAGGAGGATTAAAATTGGTTACATATATGCTAAATCAATCTGTCATGATGATTTCAGGTTAAAAAAAGCTTACAAAGAGGCATTATTGAGATTTCACCCAGATCATGCTCCGAAAGATGACTTGCGTAAACAAGGAAGCTGAAGAAACGTTTAAGCTTATTCAGCGAATGAAGGTAAGAAAAGAGCCCATCATTATATTCTAATAAAAAGAGTCCATCACTAGCATAGGATAAAAACTGTAAATGGGTATAGGTAGGTAGAATTTAGATGGGTATGGAGATACTCCTACTAATGTTTAATTAATAAAAATAGAAACAACTGCAAATACTCCTACTTATTTTATTAGTATGGCCTAATGTAGACTTATTTTATTAGTAGAATTTACTTATTTTATTAGGAACATTACCACTGTATACTTGAAACTATGGCCTAATGTTTAGTTATTTTATTAGTAGTGTTTAACTCTTAAAAAATATATTTTCTCTGGCTTTATTCTATTACAAGTGAAATTATTTTTTCACAAGTGAAATTTTATTTTTCACAAGTGAAAATTAATTCTTCAAAGTATTTTTTCACAAGTGAAAGTTAATTCTATTACACGAAACAATCTAAATGAAATTCTTCAAAGTAGTTTTCATGCTCTTAAAAAAATATAAAAATTATAAAAAGTAATTTAATTTATGATAATAATATTTTTTCACTTGTGAAAAAAGTTATTAGGAACATTTGAATATTAATCCTTTAAACATATCCTATGTGATCAAACAATTTTAAATACAACATATAATTTACAAAAAGTAATAAAAAAAACCAATGGTAAACACTAAACCATAAAATATTTCAAAGTCATTCAAAGTAATTCAAATAAAAAAAATTAATCCACATGATACACATATTCTCCACAAATAATAAAATAACTTATTTTTTTAATGGACAGTTTCTTGCATCATGATACACATATTCTCCAAAGATTGAACACTTCCTTTTACCATCATTAGCCATATGAACAGTTTAGAATACAATTTTCAGTTGCAGCACACAGCTCTAACCAATCACCAGGATCTAGTGTACTTGAAAACCCAAATTTTCAGTTGCAGATCTGCATTTACCACTGTACACTTGAAACTATGGCCTGCATCACAATAAAATAAATGAAATCAAGGAATATTATTAACAATTCAACAATTGCAAAAAAGTTACTTACTATATTTGCAACAACTTGCATAAACACGTGAAAGAGAGTGTGCAAATTAAATGATAATTGACAAGGATTTCTAGTGATGCACCTACGTGTAAGGATTTCAAATGTTGAAAAAAGTTTACTTCGTTGGCGAAATTTGTGAATTTGCATATAATACTACCCTAATTCAAATTAATTCCTATAAAGTCTCTCACAAACACGTAAAGAAGATAACCACGTTATTCTCAACAGTATTCTTACAGACATTCTTCAAACATCAAGAATGAGCAAAATAGGCAAGATTAGTACAGTTTTTGAAAACAATTAATCATCATTACTTACATACATTCTTCAAACATCAAGATAGTCTAACTAACCTTAAATAATATCCATCAACTATCTTCTGTACTTTATTATATAAGATTTCGTAAATGTTACAAGAAAGAGTATTGTTCTAATTTTTAATTCAAGACCTAATGACTCAACTGATACTACAAGAAATTATTTGGCTAATAATTCAAAACCTAATGCCACTGATAAGCCATCTGAATCAACTGAACTTTTGGATTCTAATAACCATTAAATCAATCAGCCTGCTAGACCATCTAAGCCTGTAAACAATGACCTCACAAAACAGACAAAGTGAATCAAACAAGGTTTCACAATAACGCACCATTTAAGAGAACCATCATGAACCACTAACACAAACAAATCGCAGGATCCTCAAAAAGGGAATTTCAGTTGAATACAATGATTTGATAACGCTAACAACATCGAAAATTCATTTATTCATGATATTTTTCAAGCACAAAGATACTCTTACTAAACTTAAATCATCACAAAAATCTGCTATTTACATCAAAAATTCCATTTATTACTGATGTTCTTCACTCATGAAGAAAATTTACTAATATTCTTCACTCATGAAGATATTCTTAAGAGAACCATCATGAACCACTAACACAAACACATCGCAGGATCCTCAAAAAGGGAATTTCAGTTGGATATAATGATTTGATAATGCTAACGACATCGAAAATTCATTCATTCATGATCTTTTTCAAGCACAAAGATACTCTTACTAAACTTAAATCATCACAAAAATCTGCTATTTACATCAAAAATTCCATTTATTAAAGATGTTCTTCACTCGTGAAGAAAATTTACTGATATTCTTCACTCATGAAGATATTCTTACAAAATTTAAATCATAATAAGAATTGATAATAACATCAAAACTTCATTTCTAACTAATATTCTTCACATGTGAAGATACTCTAACTAAACTTAAATCCGATAATAAATTAAAATATTCTTCAAAGGTATCTAAATTCATTTCTAAAACATCAAACTGCTAATCCGTAAAGTATTCTTTCACAAACGCATAATTAGATAGTCAACGTACCAAACAAAACACAAAAAACAGTATCTAATAAATCAATTAAAAATCTTCACATGTGCAGAAATAGATATGTAATAAAAAAATAACTAATAAAGCAAACATCTTCACATGTGCAGAAAATGTGAAGATGTGCAATAAATCAAATAAATCAATTAAAATATTCATGAGATAGTCAACGTCGGAGACAACAGTTGTTAAACAGTTAAAAACTAAATTATGTAAGCTAAAAAGAAAATAGATATGACGGAGTCAATACCGGAGTCCGCCAGATATTAAGCGAAATAATGGAGATGACGGAGATGACGAAGATGCAGTGACGGAGATAATGGAGATGACGGAGATGCGGTGACAGAGATGATGGAGATGCAGTGACGAAGATGATGGAGATGAAGGAGATGCGGTGACAGAGTTGATGGAGATGATGGAGATGAAGGAGATGACGGAAATGACAGATCTGGTTTTCTATTTGAGTTTGTGTGTGTTTACTGTGTGTGATAGAAGTAGAGAGAGAAAAACGGGATAAATTTTAGGGGTGTGAAAGCAAATGAGGATAATACACTTAGACCCCTAAAAATTTCGTCGAATATTTACAAAAATGCCATTCCGCCCAAAATCAGATTGACTTTATCCTACGGTCGAGATCTCTTCTCGCGTTCTCACATAAATTTGATTTCTCATTTGAACGCTCCACTATATATATATATATATATATATATATATATCGTAAAATCAAGAAAAATGAAACAAAAAATAGAAAAAGAAAAGAGAAAAAACATACGGACTACAATCCCGTTTCCTTTTATGTTTAATTTAAGCTTATGTTTTTTTGTTTTGTTAGCTTAAGTTGAGTCGAGTCTTGGCTTAGCAACGCCACGCTTTACATGTAGTTGACTAAGACAATTGACTTGCCACTAGCAAAATATCCTTTATCCAACAAACCGTGTTTTCCATATCCCTACACCTAATGTTATAACCCTTGGAAAGCCCTTTTTGATAGTTTATCTTAGGTGCTTGCGCCTAGTGGTGGAGGTTTTTGATCCTTTCCCAAGCCTATGGTAATCTATTTGCTATGACAGGTAGTGAGTGATATTTTTCCATTTCCATTAGTGATATATAGGTTTATAACACCCGAGTGATGAGAGTATCCAAACACTATTTGTGAGGTGCTAGTGTATGATTTCCGTGTTTGTTTTGATTAAGGTGGAGCGATCATTTGTTGTAATTACTTTTATGTTAATGTTAAATGACCCCTAACTTGTATTTTGATTAGAATAAAAGCGCATTTGCTTGAGGACAAGCAAATCTCATGTGTAAGGGTGTTTGATGAGACGAAAAGTGTCAAGATATTAAGGGGTCATTTAAGCCCTAAGTCATGAATATACGATCAAATATTGCTGTAAATCGTTTCTTTTGTGAATTTAGGTACTTTGAAGAGGAATTTTGGAAAAAGAAGCATTTTGGACATTTTTGGAGCATAAAATTGCAGAAAACGACAAAGTCAAAAATCCAAGCTGGAAACAGTACCTTATGGCGTCAAGCTCTACAAGTTGACGCCGTCACTCATTGAAGAAGAGGTGGATGATTTTTACACTTGACGGGCCAGAAAATTTTCAACGCATTAACACGTGACGGCGTCACGTGTAATTTCACCAAGGCTGTCATGTTATAAGACAAAGTGAGACGGCCCAGAACCTAATCCAACCAGACGGCGTCAGAAGTGGATCTAGGCAATCAAGAAACCCTAATCACGGTGAGGTAACGGCGTCACGACCCAAAGGGTGACGCCGTCAGATTGGAAAATCTATATATATTTTTTGTTTTGTCATTCATTAAAAGAGGACTTTTGGTAGGAACTTAGGGTACGAACCCTAGTCGACTTTGCAGCTATTTTAAGGTTTCAAACCCTCTTTTCTTCCATGTTTAATTAAAGATAAGTTATCCTTTAATTATTCAATATGTCTATGTGTTGTTTGATTATATCGTAGGCTATTCTTTTCTTTAACATGGTAGGCTAGGTTTGTTGGGTAGCAACCCAAAAAATCTCATCAATATCAACCTCATTACAAATAGCTATAGTAGGTATTTCCACAGGTAAAATTTTGCTTTTAGCATGCATATCATTACATAAGTGACTCTCTAGACCTGCTCACGTATCCACATAAGCTAAATATCTTTACCCACACATCCTATAAACTCCTGGTATTTCAAGCATAGGATCACAACAACACCATAATAAGTAATTCACCAATCTAAAACACTAAACTCATCACAAAACCCTAATCTAACACTAATTAAGCCCTAATAAGGCTTATGTGTTTACAAAACCCTAATTGCTTATCTGAACTAGTTTAAAAGTGTTCAAGGCTTATGTATAAGTTACCTTAGTATTGTGAGGATACCCTAGCATCCTTAGACCGTAGTACAACCTCTTAGAGTCTAGGTACAGGTTTCTTAAAGCACAAAACCATAACTAGGTTAAAACTTCTCGGAAACTAGATCAAACCTTCCCAATTCTTTCCTATAAGCTACCACCACTTAGTATAAGCTTCTTAGGACTTAGGATTAGTCGCTAAACACTCATAGGACCTTAATCTAGGCAATAAAACCTAAGCTAGACCCTAATCACCCACTAAGTAAAATTAGGTTATAACTAAACATGACTTAACCCTAATTCTAAAACTAAGTACCCTAAGTACCTCTAGCACCTCAAGCACCTAGCCTAACTGCTTACACACCACCTTAGACTTAACCTAGCACCCTAGCACCCACCTCCATAAACCCTAAACCGTCCCTAAACCACCCTAAACCGCCCCTAGACCTCCATAAACCACCATACACCGCCTCTAAAAGCTCTAAGAAGCTTACAAGCACCTCCTCCACCACCTTGTGGCCACAAACCGCCACATACCCACCTCGTCACCTCCTTCTTCCCCGCGACCTAATTTTGACCACAAACACCCCTATAGCCGACTATAGCTACCATGATTCATCATGTAGCTTCTAATAGTCAGCTAGTAGCTTAGTCTAGTCACTCCTCCTCCTCACGCCACCTCACCCCGTATTTCTTGGGCACAAAGGCGATCGAGCACTATATAAACCCTCGTATCCCTTCCTTTTCGAACCACACCTCTTCAATTCTTAACTCTAAACATTCTCTGGTCCTAAGGATAGTAATAGAGTCCTTGTAGCCTTAGGAGTCGAGTACAATAGCCTTGATCCCTTGTCGAGTCCCATTTTGCCCTAGAAAACCCTAGTTTGCCTCGTTAAGCTCTAGCTGATCACGTAAGCTTTCATACTTGCTCCTATTAGTTTTATTTCAGTCCTAGGATAGTATTAGGATGCCTTAGATCACATAGAACCCCTTGCCTAAGCCTTGATCACTAGAACTAGCTCGTTACCTTTTAAAAACCTTAAAATAAGTCGAATTGCTATTTTTATGCTATAAGCCCTTTTCATAAGCTATAAGCTAGTTTAGGCAACTTAGTTAATCTTATATTAGTTAATCATAAGCTAGGAAACCTTTTTGTTTTATAAAAATATAGTTTGCATGGAATTAGGACTAGTTTTGCAAAACTTTCCATGCATAGGGGTATATATAGTAAATATGTGAAAATATTAAGTCTAGGTACTATTTTTGACATTTCTTAGAAGTTATAAGTATAAGGACCCTTTTTGCAAAGTTATATAACTTTAGGATAAAAAGTTAGAAAGTTATAAACTTATAAGGACTAGTTGTGCAAAAGTTATAAAGTTAAGGGTATAAATAGTAAATTTTAAAAACTTATAAGTCCAAGGGTCATTCCTGCCATTTTCTCAAAATATAGAAGTATAGGGACTAAAAATGTGAAGTTTAGATACTTATAAACTTAGGTAATATAAGTATTATAAGTATAGGGTAGATTTTGTAAATATATTAAACTTGAAGGTTATAAAGTAAACTATTTTCATATATATAGCAAACCTATTTTAAAGTTAGAAGCATAAAACAATACTAGGGAGCTTCATGTGAGGAGTACTATGTGGATATTTCGTTTTGACGAGTCTGTTGGGTTTACGATTTAAAGTGCCCTTGCTCCTCAAACGATTATTGCATACACTTCTGAATTATGATGGCCTAAACAGTGTTATGTTATAATTAAACACTAATAACAATATAACTCAATAGTAAGGAACTTCGTGTGAGGAGTTATATACTTCTGAATTATGATGGCTCGAACAGTACTATGTTGGCAGCATAGTACAATAGTAGGGAGCTTCATATGAGGAGTTATACTTCTGGATTACGATGGCCTGAATGGTGTTATATTATATCTAATAATACTAAGATAAAACACTTAATAAACTTAAAACAAAAACAACTAGAGCTTGACATGCCTACACAACAATAATAGACCTCAAGATATGTGAGTAAGCAGCCTAGACCTCTAGTCACTTTGACATCAATCACATAGCCTTAAGCCCAGGTGAGTTTTCATAGCCTCATACCTTTTAAATGCTTTCTAAATGGTTTACAAACCCTGTGAGGGGGATATATGCTATTTGCTTTAAAAACCGAATACAAGTCTTTTTCTTTGGTTGTTGCACAAGTGATACTACTCTGCCACCATTACATAACTAAAATTCATGAGCCATAATCACTTGTGGGTTTTACACAAGTGAACGTGAGAATAGTTGATAGATCTATTGGAGTTTGACACCTCCCGTTGGTTTACCTCAGCTGGGTAACCAATAAGTACTATACTTGAAACCTCTAAGGATTAACTTTGGCAAGTTATCCTTCTCGTCCCCTCACGGTTGGGTCTGCAGCCCCCATGACCCGGACTGTTAACGTGCGGTTTCATGAGCTTAGTGCAACATACCCCACTCTTGATAATTGTGCATGCATCACAATTATCACACACACACACACAACATTTTCCCAGATGGGTGTAACAACTGAACCCAGGGAACTTGTATTCACCCACAATCTAAACCTATGACTCTCACTCAACCTAGTGTTGACTTTTAAGCATGTATCCTAGGTAACGAAGCTCTGCAGAAACTATGGCATGGAGTGGCACAAAGCTTGCAGGACTTTTCACTCAGTTATCATTCAAGTTTCATAACAAACTTAGATTTTGGGGACCTCCTCTTATAAAACTCTAATGATTTTACTGAATGGTAACTCATTTTATAAAAACGTCTCTTTTCGAGTCGTTTTCTATTAATGTAACTGTGATTCCATAAAGTAATACCCCAACCCAAAATCCGCTGCGAAACGTGAAAATGGGGGTGTTATAGATTGGTATCAGAGCTTCAGTTGTAGAGAACAAGGTCAAAACCTAAACTACAACTATTTTTCCCCATACCCGAGAAAGTCCTTTGTGCCACTTTACTTCCCAATGCCTTTTTCCCAGAGCCATACGTGCATTAGATCTGCATACTAGGTATTGCTTGACTATTACTTGAGCATATATTAAATTCTACATTACTAGATAGATATGCCTGCTCCCCAGTACCCTACTATTACTCCATCCGGAATACATACGGAGAATGTTCATCCCTCTCCGAATGATTCGGATTTTAGCCTTAAAAATCTTTTTCCCGAATTCCCGAATAGCCCTAGGAATAGTATAGATACGCCGTCACCCTTAGGATTTACATCTTCTATAGATGACCCACACCTAAAACATATAAGAGATTTCTATGCTAAGGCATCACCTATCCCTTCCCCAAACACTATCCTACACCCGCCTTTTCCCACACCTAGGTTAGAACTACATGGTTTCTTTCTCCCTAGAACACCTTATATACCTAGAATACCCATCCCTGCCTATAACCCTAGATATGAACCTAGGCAACCCTATACTATAGCACCTACACCCTATTTAGTAGACCCTCCCCTTCATCTTGGAAATTTGAAGTCGGAGAAAACCTCACTAAGACAATCTTAGAAAATCAGGAAAATCAGGTAGAAGAAATTTTAAATAATTTAGGCGAAATTTTCCTTGACCTTATTGGGAAGATAGAAGAAGTTCATGATAATAACTTAGGTACCCGACCCGACTATAGTAATTTAAGAAATACCCTAGCACAAGCCTGTTTTAGGATAGGTAGATTACAAAAGAATCAAATGAGACACCACCATAAGATAGCCTTTGCCCGTTTTAGAATCCGT
The DNA here is from genome assembly GCA_014162995.1 of Artemisia annua. Taxonomy (NCBI): domain Eukaryota; kingdom Viridiplantae; phylum Streptophyta; class Magnoliopsida; order Asterales; family Asteraceae; genus Artemisia; species Artemisia annua. The sequence goes on from LBNU01039048.1 coordinate 17,965, forward strand.
ACCTTAGAAAAGATGATTAATGATGACGAGGAAAGTCATCAATCAAATTTATGAAACACTGTAAACCCTTAGATTTAGGAAAAACCTTGGAAGAAACCTCTAACTGATATGCCTTAAGAATATTACTATAGGATGGTTAGTATAGTAATGCTTTTAGGATATGTAAAATAGGAAAGCAATAATGAGACTTAGGTATATCTTATCGATACTTCCTAGTGTCCCTCAAAATTAGGATAACCTAGTCAACCTAGAATTAGGTATACCTTTCCTTAGGTCATCCTGAACCCTGGAAGAATCCCTAGAAATTTAGGAATAACCCATAAAAACATAACAAGTGAGTACTTCTTATAACCCACCTTAAACCCTTCCTCTATCATAACCCCTAGAAATTTTAGGACCCCGATGCCTTAGACATGTAGACTCTTATCACCTTTAACCCCTAACTCGATTGGGTTTTGATTTCAAACCCAAGTCCTTTTTGAGAGCCGTCTCATAAGGATACTCGTTCATGAACTTTAGGATTGGGAAAAAGCCTAAAGCTTCATTCTATAGAGTCCGTCCTCTATTCTTTCTCTTCCATTGATTTTCTTTCCTCGGGTAATCTGCCTAAATATCCTACCCTCCTAAATCCAACAACACGGCATTTGGCATAAATAACGACACTTGTTAGAAATCTAAATATAACAAGTCATTTATGACCTTATGCGGTTGTGAATTCCTCTTCCGTTATTCCATGAGATTCTATGTCATGTATAACAACTCCTTTCATACCTTCACCTTTTCAACCAAATCCCTTAAACACACTTCCTCTATCATTTCATATGATACTAATGATGAGAATTCTTGTTCTACATCATAGAGATCTGAATTCTTTCTCTTTCCTCCGATTTTCACTCCTTCTTAGTTAGAAGATCTTTCCCTAACTATTCCTATATACGAGTATATAGTAATTATATACAAGTATATTCCCATCCTTCCCTCCTTACTTCCTTAAGATTACTATGATTCCTAAAAGAAATTACTTAGAAAACTCTTAGTTAATCTTCCTAGAATACCTATACTTAGGAATAGAAGTGACTTTAGGATGCCTCTGGAAGATAGAAATAAGAATACCTTAGATTATGAAGTTAGATTACACTAAGATATCAATAAGAATAACTTTGAAATTAGAAATTAAGATAGGAAAAATAGGATTCAATTTAAGAACTTTATCGAGGACATTAGAACTAGAACACAGATTAGATATAAGAAATCTTAGGGAAAAACAAAGGATTAAATAGTAAGCCTCCACCTTAAGCTTTTAAATCCCTAGTTTAGGATAGTCACATTAGCAAGCTTCTACCAGATAAGAATAAGTTGTTTTAAGGACACAATTTATTCCTACCTAGTTCTTTAGGATACCCACATAATATTTCGAGGATCTTAGAAAAGTGAAACCTTAGGAAACAACTAAGAAACTTTAATGGAACTGATTAGTGGTTTATGAACTCAAGACCCTTACTTATAGTAACTAGGAAAATTTATTAAAGTTACTTAGGTTTGACATTTCATAGGTTACACATTAGGAAATCTACATAGAATATACTATGGATACTACCCTAACTGGTTTTAAGTATCTAGGAATAGTTATACTTATAATCATAGTGGTACTAGTAGTGATAGAAAACTTAGGCCAAAAGATTAAGCCCAAAGACCCACCTAAGAATAGTAATTCTCCTAATGAAACCTTAGATAAAGAACTACCTATTCCACCTAGCCCGCCTCCCTTTATAGGATCATCATCAATGACTAAAACCGAAACATCACACCGAAACATTAAGTTTAATACTAAGAAATTAGAAGAACCTTAGGAAGAAAACAAATCATAAAGGAATTTAGTAAATCTTATCCTTGCTTAGAATACTATCCCTTCCGGTATTCTATTCCCCTGTTTTAAATCCTATCCAATCATTTTGACTCCAGCTCCTCTGTTTTAAACTTTACTCTCCCGCCTTTCCTCATCCTCCCGTTTAAACTTCATCCTCCTGCCCTTTTTGCTTCACTAACCTATCATTTTTCCCCTATTTTTCTTACTCTAAACTCTCTCCCTACCTCCTCCTACAACGTTCTAAGAGTTAGAACTTGTATTTCTCGTCATATCACAAGATTCTATTAGTTAGATCTTGTATGAATATCTATGTTGAACTTTAATCCTCATTATGTTCAACTACGATATTATACTATCTCTCTTTACAAGAATTTTAAGGACGAGATTGACGATGCTCATCACTCGAGATGTAGCTAATTAGTAACAGAATAGCTATGGAACTAGCCACCATGGCTTGAACTTGTCTCTGTCATGATTAGAGTATGTCTCCATCATGAATAGAACTTGTTTTCACAATGGCTAGAACCCGTCTCGACCCTGGCTAGAACTTGTTTCTACCATGACTTGAACTTGTCTCCAAAACACTCTTGGACCATATTTCCTTAAATGTGGATCACTTATCCGTTTTCCGCCGATACTATTTACGGATGATTTATGATGACTATTCTATTAAAATTGATTAGGACGCTCTTTCATTTTAAGAAGAAAGCTATAAATCGAATGGATCATGAATTTATAAGTTCTTGCTTACAAGAATTGGGACGCCATTACTTGTAAGTAATGAGATATAAACAAATGAGACCAAGTATCTGGCACATGTACAAACAATTCTTGCTCCGTTTGTACAACTCTTTTCTCTTCTCTCATCTTTCTCAATTCATTCTTTCCCCTACTCCCACGTTTATCTAAATCTCGGGATGAGATTTCTTCTAAGGGGGTAAGACTGTAGCAACCCATAAAATCTCATCACTATCATCCCCATTACAAATACCTATAGTAGGTATTTCCACAGGTAATTTTTTTCTTTTTGCATGCATATCATTACATAAGTAACTCTCTAGACCTGCTCACGTATCCACATAAGCTAAATATCTTTACTCACACATCCTATAAACTCCTGGTATGTCAAGCATAGGATAAAAACAACACCATAATAAGTAATTCACCAATCTAAAACACTAAACTCATCACAAAACCCTAATCTAACACTAATTAAGCCCTAATAGGGCCTATGTGTTTACAAAACCCTAATTGCTTATCTGAACTAGTTTAAAAGTGTTCAAGGCTTATGTGTAAGTTACCTTAGTATCATTAGGATACCCTAGCATCCTTAGAACATAGTACAACCTCTTAGAGTCTAGGTACAAGTCTCTTAAAGCACAAAACCATAACTAGGTTATAACTTCCCGGAAACTAGATGAAACCTTCCCAAATCTTTCCCATAAGCTACCACCACTTAGTATAAGCTTCTTCGGACTTAGGATTAGTCACTAAACACTCATAGGACCCTAATCTAGGCACTAAACCCAAAGCTAGAAACTAATCACCCACTAAGTAAAATTAGGTTATAACTAAACATAACTTAACCCTAATCCTAAAACTAAGTACCCTAAGCACCTCTAGCACCACAAGCACCTAACCTAGCTGCTTACACACCACCTTAGACTTAACCTAGCACCCTAGCACCCACCTCCATCACCTACTTATCACCTACTTAGGTCTCATCTAGGTTAAACACCCTAAACCGTCCCTAAACACCCTAAACCACCCTAAACCGCCCCTAGACCTCCCTAAACCACCCTACACTGTCTCTACAGGGTCTAAGAAGCTTACAAGCACCTCCCCCACCACCTTGTGGCCACCAAACCGCCACATACCCACCTCGTCACCTCCTTCTTCCCCGCGACCTCATTTTCACCACAAACACCCCTATAGCCGACTATAGCTACCATGATTCATCATGTAGCTTCTAATAGTCAGCTAGTAGCTTAGTCTAGTCACTCCCCTTCCTCACGCCACCTCACCCCGTATTTCTTGGTCAACAAGGCCATCGAGCACTATATAAACCCTCGTATCCCGTCCCTTTCAAACCACACCTCTTCACTTCTTAAATCTAAACATTCTCTGGTCCTAAGGATATTAATAGAGTCCTTGTAGCCTTAGGAGTCGAGTACAATAGCTTNCCATGATTCATCATGTAGCTTCTAATAGTCAGCTAGTAGCTTAGTCTAGTCACTCCCCTTCCTCACGCCACCTCACCCCGTATTTCTTGGTCAACAAGGCCATCGAGCACTATATAAACCCTCGTATCCTGTCCCTTTCAAACCACACCTCTTCACTTCTTAAATCTAAACATTCTCTGGTCCTAAGGATATTAATAGAGTCCTTGTAGCCTTAGGAGTCGAGTACAATAGCTTTGATCCCTTGTCGAGTCCCATTTTGCCCTAGAAAACCCTAGTTTGCCTCGTTAAGCTCTAGCTGATCACGTAAGCTTTCATACTTGCTCCTATTAGTTTTATTTCAGTCCTAGGATAGTATTAGGATGCCTTAGATCAAATAGAACCCCTTGCCTAAGCCTTGATCACTAGAACTAGCTCGTTACCTTTTAAAAACCCTAAAATAAGTTAAATTGCTATTTTTATGCTATAATCCCTTTTCATAAGCTATAAGCTAGTTTAGGAAACTTAGTTAAGCTTATATTAGTTAATCATAAGCTAGGAAACCTTTTTGTTTTATAAAAATATAGTTTGCATGGAATTAGGACTAGTTTTGCAAAACTTTCCATGCATAGGGTATATATAGTAAATATCTGAAAATATTAAGTCTAGGTACTATTTTTGACATTTCTTAGAAGTTATAAGTATAAAGACCCTTTTTGCAAAGTTATATAACCTTAGGATAAAAAGTTAGAAAGTTATAAACTTATAAGAACTAGTTTTGCAAAAGTTGTAAAGTTAAGGGTATGAATAGTAAATTTTGTAAACTTATAAGTCCAAGGGTCATTCCTGTTATTTTCTCAAAATATAGAACTATAGGGACTAAAAATGTGAAGTTTAGATACTTATAAACTTAGGTAATATAAGTATTATAAGTATAGGGTAGATTTTGTAAATATATTAAACTTGAAGGTTATAAAGTAAACTATTTTCATATATATAGCAAACCTATTTTAAAGTTAGAAGCATAACACAATACTAGGGAGCTTCATGTGAGGAGTACTATGTGGATATTTCGTTTTGACGAGTCTGTTGGGTTTACGATTTAAAGTGCCCTTGCTCCTCAAACGATTATTGCATATACTTCTGAATTATGATGGCCCAAACGTTGTTATGTTATAACTAAACTCTAATAACAATATAACTCAATAGTAAGGAACTTCGCGTGAGGAGTTATATACTTCTGAATTATGATGGCCCGAACAGTATTATGTTGGCAGCATAATACAATAGTAGGGAGCTTCATATGAGGAGTTATACTTCTGGATTACGATGGCCTGAACGGTGTTATATTATATCGAAGAATCCTAAGATAAAACACTTAATAAACTTAAAACAAAACAACTAGAGCTTGACATGCCTACACAACAATAATAAACCTCAAGATACGTGAGTAAGCAGCCTAGACCTCTAGTCAGTTTGACTTCAATCACATAGCCTTAAGTCCAGGTGAGTTTTCATAGCCTCACACCTTTTAGACGCTTTCTAAATGCTTTAAAAACCCTGTGAGGGGGATACATGCTACTTGCTTTAAAAACCGAATACAAGTCTTTTTCTTTGGTTGTTGCACAAGTGATACTATTCTGCCACCATTACATAACTAAAATTCATGAGCCATAATCGCTTGTGGGTTTTACACAAGTGAACGCGAGTATAGTTGATAGATCTATTGGAGTTTGACACCTCCCGTTGGTTTACCTCAGCCGGGTAACCAATAAGTAATATACTTGAAATCTCTAAGGATTAACTTTGGCAAGTTATCCTTCTCGTCCCCTCATGGTTGGGTCTGCAGCCCCCATGACCCGGACTGTTAACGTGCGGTTTCATGAGCTTAGTGCAACATACCCCACTCTTGATAATTGTGCATGCATCACAATTATCACACACACACACAACATTTTCCCAGATGGGTGTAACAACTAAACCCAGGGAACTTGTATTCAACCATACTCTAAACCTATGACTCTCACTCAACCTAGTATTGACTTTTAAGCATGTATCCTAGGTAACGAAGCTCTGCGGAAACTATGGCATGGAGTGGCACAAAGCTTGTAGGACTTTTCACTCAGTTATCATTCAAGTTTCATAACAAACTTAGATTTTGGGGACCTCCTCTTATAAAACTCTGATGATTTTACTGAATGGTAACTCATTTTATAAAAATGTCTCTTTTCGAGTCATTTTCTATTATTGTAAATGTGATTCCATAAAGTAATATCCCAACCCTGAATCCACTGCGAAACGTGAAAATGGGGGTGTTACATGTTTGTGTTTGCTTAGGTTTAATGAAACCTAGTTATTGATTATTTACTGGTTGGTTTGCTATTAATTGTTGTGGGTGGATGTTTATCGATGTTAGGCTTATGAAAACTGGCAATACTCCAAATGGTAACATGTTTGAACGTCTTAAGAAACATGAGTCGGATGTGTACTACGGCTATTTGGTTAAACTTAATGCATAAGCCACTGTTTATAATCCCTATGATATGGGCACTTTATGCGTCGTTGTAGGGGGAGATAAGAGCTTATAGAGTTGGGGAAGATTGTACACGCCCCCACGAATGTTAATAAAAGACGAAAACCCGACATATACGCAATTGTAGCAAACCTATCTATTAATAAAAGATAACTAGAGAGTAAGGAAACCTAAGTAAACACGTTTGTCTCCTTATTAGAAGTCTCTCACTTTTATTTTCTTGTTATTTTATTTTATTGCATTAGTAGCTTTTGGGTTAGTTGACTAGCAACTAATTCCGCCCACTCTTCCAATACCCGATATTTTTACTTTCTTTCCTTAAAACATAAAAATACAAAAAGAATCATCCCTCACCTCTAGACCTAGTTTAATCAATTTCAATCATAACGAACACTATTCCCCGAGAGAACGATCAATCCCCCAGTACTTGCCACTACACTATACTACATCGGTCTGGTACACTGCCCGATGGGGATTGCAAGCCTCTCAAGATCCCTTAAGAAGTAAAACCTTTTGCGTAGACGAAATCCACACATCAGATATCCTCACCAAAAGAAGACAAGGGAGCCTATCACGGGTTACCATAAACGAGAGATGTTCATCCATACCAACATATGAGATCCCTTCAAAAGAAAAAGATCCTTGAAGCTTTACCCATCCATGCACTATCAACGGGACCACTTTCAACAAAGCGTTGGCCAATTTGGGAGCAAGTATCAGTCTGATGCCGTATTCGTTATCTCTAAGATTGGAGCTAGATGATCTCCAACCAACTAGAATGTGCCTTGAATTAGCAAACAGGTCTACTCAATACCCGATGGGAATTGCCGAAAACGTCCTTGTAAAGATCGACATGAAACAAGATGAAGAAGTCCCAATTTTGTTAGGAAGACCTTTTCTGGCTACTGTACATGCCATGATTGATATTTTCAACAAAAAAGTCTCCTTGAAAATTGGGAAGGAGAAAATAACTTATGACTTGGAACGATCTATGAAATACACAACTTTTACTGACGACGATATCGAAGACTTCGATGAGATGGACTCTATAGTGGAAGATTTTGTGCAAGAATTTCTCCCTCAAGAGCAATTGAATTATATCCTTTTAGACAAGGAAGGGCGCGTGAAAGATATCAAAGAAGAAACTGATGAAAAAGAAAGGGAATCACCTATTCCATTAGATGGAGAAGGTCTACACGAGAAAACCAAGGGAGCTGAATCAATCCCCAAGCTGAAGGTGCTCCTTCTACATCTGGAATATGCTTTTTTGGATAACAATCCTGAATTCCCGGTCATTATTTCATCATCCCTTTCTAAGGAAGAGAAAGGGCTTTTTATTATGCGAGTTGAGCATTCATAAAGGAGCAATCTCTAGGAAGGTGTCCGACATCAAAGGATTTAGCCCCTAGTTCTTAGGACTTAGGATAAGCTTCTTAGGACTTAGGATAAGCTTCTTAGGACTTATCCCGGAAACTAGGTCAAACCTTCCCAAAACTCTCCCATAAGCTACCACCACTTAGTATAAGCTTCTTAGGACTTAGGATTAGTCACTAAACACTCATAGGACCCTAATCTAGACACTAAACCCTAAGCTAGACCGTAATCTCTCACTAGGAAAAATTAGGTTTAAACTAAACATAACTTAACCCTAATCCTAAAACTAAGTACCCAAGCACCTTAACTAAGTATCCTAGCACCCAAGAACATCTAAGCACCCTACCTAGCACCTCCCTAAGTAGCTTACAAGTAGGTGCATCACCTACTTGTGTGCTACTTAGGCCCTGGCACCCTTTAAGACCACCACCATCACCACGCCTAGTTATAGCTACCATGAGTCATCCTAGTAGCTTGTAAGAGTCATAGGTAGCTGTTAAGAGTCACCTCCCCCCCCCATTGCCACATAGCCCCGTATTTCTTGGGCGCCAAGGCGAACGAGCCTATAAAATGGCTCATACCCCTCTCTTTTCAATCACACCTCTCATCTTCTTTTTACCTCAAACTCTTTGGTCCTAGTAGTCGTAGTAGAGCCCTAGTAGTCCTAGAAGTCGAGATAGCTAAGCCTTGAAAACCTTGTTGACTTGTTTTTCCATCGCAGAACCCTAAATCCCTCGTACACCCACTTGTGGTCACGTAAGCCTTGTACTCTTGTTCTGTTAGCGTTATTACAGTTCTAGGATAGTATTAGGATGCCTTAGATCACATTAGAACCCTTGCCTAACCCTTGATCACTAAAACATGCTAGTTATCTTTTTAAAACCCTAAATAATGTTGAATTGATATTTTATGCTATAAGTCCTTTTCATAAGCTATAAGCTTGTTTAGGTAACTTAGATAAGCTAATATTAGTTAACCATAAGCTAGGAAACCCCTTTTTGTTTCATAAAAATATGATTTGCATGAAATTAGGACTAGTCTTGCAAAGTTTTCCATGCATAGGGGTATATATGGTAACTTTCTGAAAATATTAAGTCTAGGGACTATTTTTGACATTTCTTAGAAGTTATAAGTATAAGGACCCTTTTTGCAAAGTTTTATAACCTTAGGATAAAAAGTAAAATAGTTATAAACTTATAAGGACTAGTTTTGCAAACGTTATAAAGTTAAGGGTCTAATTGGTAAATTGTGAAAACTTATAAGTCCAAGGGTTATTTCTGCTATTTTCCTAAAATATATAAGAATAGGGACTAATTGTGTCAAGTCTAGATAATTAATAATATAAGTTAATAAGTCTATGATAGATTTTGTAAATATATAAACTATAAGGGTTTAAAGTGAAAGTATTTTCATATAAGTACAAAAACCTATATTAAGTTAGAAGCATAACACAATACTAGGGAGCTTCATGTGAGGGGTATCATGTGGATATTTTGTTTTGATGAGTTTGTTGGGTTTACGATTTAAAGTGCCCTGGCTCCTTAAACGATTATTGCATGACCTCTGAATTACGATGGCCCGAACGGTGTTATGTTATAACTAAACTCCAAATAAACACATAACTCAATAGTAAGGAACTTCATGTGAGGAGTATTAACTTCTGAATTATGATGGCCTGAACGGTATTATGTTGATAGCATAATACAATAGTAAGGAGCTTCATGTTAGGAGTCTTATACTTCTGGATTGTGATGGCCTGAACGGTGTTATGTTATAACTAAAACACCAAAAACCTTAAAAATGATTACTTACGAAACTTGAACTAAATACTAAAGCTTGACATACATCGACACCTACAATACCACCAGTAAACTATCTGCCACCACTACATAACCAAATTCATGAATCTAATCACTTGTGATATTTTACACAAGTGAACGTGAATATAATTGATAGATCTATTGGAGTTTGACAGCTGCCGTTGATACTACCTCTCTCTGGAAGGTATCAATAAGTATTATATTGAACCTCTTGAAGGATTAACTTTGAAAAGTTATCCTTCCCGTCCCCTCATGGTTGGTCTGCAGACCCCATGACCCGGACTGTTAACGTGTGGTTCATGAGCTTAGTGCAATATACCCAACTCTTGATAATTGTAGAATGCATTGCAATTATCACAACACTACATTTTCCTTGGAGGGTGTATCAACTGAATCCTGTGGAACTTGTATTCACTATCACTTAAACCTATGACTCGCACTCAACACCTAGTGTTGACTTTTTAAGCATGTATCCTAGGTATACTACTATACGGAGCTATGGCAGGAGGAGGCACTGAATTTGGACTTTCAAACCGGTTATCATTCAAACATAACCTTTCACCTAGACTTTGGGACCTCATCATTAGTAAAAGTATATATTTTACTGTAAAAACCAAAGTTGCAAAAATCGTGAATCGGTAGTCGGGCGGTCGACCACCCAGCAGCGATTAATCGGCCAATGGGGGATTAATCAGTGATTAATCGGATTGGCATTTTATGCATGTTTTGGGTATTATTGGAGAGCAAACTAATATCTTAACTGATTCCAAGCCTACTATGTTTCCAAACCTCAATAAAAGGCTCCAATTCTGATTTTGAGGCCCATTATGCGTTATAAGTGAAATAAACGATCCCCAAAATAAGTAGAATACATAAATTTTTATTTTTAAATTTTTGACCGATTCGGCCGATTTTTGGCCGATTCGACCGATTTTTTGACCGATTCGGCCGATTTTTGACTGATTTTATCCGATTTTTATGCCTAGGCCGATTTTTTCACCAATTTTCAAAAATCAACAACGTGTATGACCGATTAACGATTAATCGGTGATTAATCGACTGATTCGGCCGATTTTTGCAACATTGGTAAAAACTCTGATATTTTAATGAATGATAACTCATTTTCTAAAAACGTCTCTTTCCTAGTCGTTTTCTGTTACTGTTACTGAGATTCCATGAAGTAATACCCCAACCCTAAATCTGCTGCGGACCGTGAAAATGAGGTCTTACAGATTGGTATCAGAGCCTCAATTGTAGAGAACAAGGTCAAAACCTAAACTACAACTACTTTTCATAAACTCGAGAAAGTCCTCAGTGCCCTTGCCATCCTCCGTAACAATACGTGTTAAGGTTAGTATAGTAATTAATTGCTTAACTACTAAATGATTTACGGTATTTCTACTATTATATAGTTATGTCTACTCCTCGCTATTCTACTCCCGTCTCATCTAGTCTGCATCCGAAGATTGCTCTTTCCTCTCCAAATGTACTAGATTATCCCTCCAAACTATTTTCCCCCAATTCCTTAGAAGACTCTAGGAATAATATAGATACACCGTCACTTTTAGGTTTTACACCTTTCATAGATAACCCACACTTAAAACATATAAGAGATTTCTATGCTAAGGCGTCACCTATTAGTCCCCCAAACCCTATATTACATCCACCATTTCCCTCCCCTAGAATTGAGTCACACGGGTTCTTTCTTCCTATAGAGCCTTATATACCTAGGAAACCTATCCCCACCTATACCCCTAGATATGAACCTAGACAACCCTATAATTTAGCACCCACACCTTACTTAGTAAACCCTCCCACTTCATCTTGGAATGATGAACTTGGAGAAAATCTCACTAGGACAACTTTAGAAAATCAGGAAAATCAGGTAGAGGGTATTTTAAATAACTTAGATGAAATTTTCCTTGACCTTTTTGAGAAGATAGAAGAAGGTCATGATAATAATAACATAGGCTTCCGACCTGATTATAGTAGTTTAAGAAACACCCTACAACAAACCCGTTTTAAGGTTGCTAAATTACAAAAAAATCAAATGAGACACCACCATAAGATAGCTTTTACCCATTTTAGGATTTGTACTTTAGAAAAGATGATTGATGATGATGATGAATGTCATCAATCCAATCTAGGAAACATCACAAACTCAAACCCCTAGATTTATGAAAACTTTGGAAGAAATCCCTAAGTAGTATGCTTTTCATAGCCTTAAGAGTTTTGCCTTAGGATAAATAATACCGTAATACCTATAGGATATGTAAAATAGGAAGTCAATAACATAAGTTATGCCTTAGATACTACCTAGTGCCCCTCAATTCAGGATAATTTAGCTAAACTAGGATTAGGTATGCCTCTTCTTAATTACCCTAGGTCATCCCGAACCCTATAGTAACCCCTAGGAATATAGACATATCCCATAAAATATGACAAGTTGGGTACTTGTTATAGCCTACCTTAAACCTTTACATCTAGGAATTTAGGATGAACTACCCCGATGCCTTAGATTCATAGATTCTCAAAACTCTTAAATAACAACTTCCCTCGTGCTTCATCTCTTTTTACTTCCTAAAAACCAAATTCCTTAAAATACTTCCCTTATCAATGATGAGAATTCTTATTCTACATCATAGAGATCTGAATTCTTCCTCTCCGATCTCTAAATCCTCACTACTTCCTTAGCTTTCCTTAAGCTATCTTTCCCCTAGTTAGAGAATCTACCCCTAACTATTCCCATGTGCAAGTATAAGACAGTCATATACAAGCATATTTCCATCCTTCCCTCTTTACTTCCTTAGATTACTATGATTCCCGGAATAATTTTCCCCTAGTAAAACCCGAATTATACTATTTAGGATTCCAGTACTCGAGGTTAGAAATAAATTTAGGATGCCACTAGAAAACATAAGTTTAAATAGAATACTTTAAATCAAAGAGATAGCCTAATTCTAAGAAATCATTGAGGAAATAGAAAATAAGAATAGAAAATTTTTGGAAGTTTAGGTATAGAATACTTTAAATCAGGTGTAAAATCATCTACCCCGATCCCCAAGGCATCGTTATTCTCTTCATAGTCAATAAAAACATCAAAATCTTCTCCTGATGAAACGTCATTGTGTTCTTGAGAGACACTTGGAGCTTCATCCGACAAAAAGGCATCCAATTCGTCGCCGTAGTCGCCATTACTTTGAACCTGATCCATCATACAAACCTTCTCTTGCACAGACACAATTTCGTTAGCCTTAAAAATCAAAACTTCCCCATTCACTTCAATAGTTATTTCCTTTACAAAGACACCAACCTTAGCATGTGCGGTGGCAAGCATAGGTCGTCCCAGAATGATGAGAATTTTGTTATCCTCTGTAAATTCAAGAATAACGAAATCCACTGGAAAAGTGAACCTATCTATCTTAACACGTACATTTTCTACAATTCCCTTAGGGGATTGCATGGATTTATCAGTCATTTCGATGTCCATTTTAACAGGTTTAAGATTCCCTACCCCTAAACATAAAAACATTGAATATTGCATAATGCTTATACTAGCACCCAGATCAGCTAAAGCATTGTTAATTTCGAGTTTACCTATTAGACACGGGAGAGTAAAACTTCCTAGGTCTTTTTCTTTAGGAGGTAATTCGTTTCGCAGAACTGCTGAACATCTTGCATTAAGCTTTATTGAGGCGGTTTCCTTCAGTTCTTCTTTTTTATGAATGAGATCCTGCACAAATCGAACTTTGTTAGAATTATCCATAATGGATTCTATCAAAGGTAAATTGACAGGTACATTTCCCAAATCCTCAAGAAGAAGCTTCTCCTTGTAAATTCTCTACTTGACTTTCATGGAGAAGGTTTTAGGTTCCTCAACAGCCTCATTTGCTACACCCGTAGTAACTGTATTGATGATTACTTCAGTTAGTTTATTCACTTGGTCACATAATTCTTCCTTGATTCCCGAAGTACATTTTTCAATTATTTTCTCAAGATTCATGATTCTTTCGTCGTGGGCCTTGAGGGAGGTCATAGTACTTTTGACAAACCGCCTTATTATGATTTCTTCATTCTCTTGCCTTTTTGTGGTTTCATCAATATATTGTGAGATTAATTCTTCGAGTCCCATCTTCCTAATACTCATTATACTCTTAACCTCTTCCTTTTGTTCTGTTTCCAACTTGTTTCTTTCGTCCCTTCTTTTTATGAATATTTCCCCATATTCTTCTTTACTCTTGACGAAAGTTTTCATAACCTTATGCTCGAAATTGTCCTTTAGACCGAATCCGGTGTCAGCATGCCACTTGTAACAATGATTAGCCATCCTTTGTAATGCCGCCCAAGCAAGATCTGGAGTCATTCTAGGAATGTGGTGTTGATTATCGAGCAATTGGCGATTATAGTTGTCAAGACTTCTGTAGAATATGTAAACCATCTGGTGTTTGTTAAGGTCATGTGTCGGGCATCGGTAAAGGAGTTCGTTGTATCTTTCCCAGGTTTGATAAAGTGCCTCTTCCTTTATTTGCACAAATTAGTGGATGCTACGAAGTAATTCGGTCATTCGAGATGGTGGACAAAATTGTTTCACAAAGGCTTTTCTTAGATTAGCTCAAGATTGTTTTGGTTCAGATGGTAACCTATGAAATCATTTTCTTGCTGCTCCCATCAGAGAGATTGGGAATACCTTCAGTATTAACGAATACGTGGATACATTCGGGATGTTGAAAAGACTACAAAGGTGCAACAGCTCTTCCACGTGTTCTTGCACATCCTGATCATTATCCCCTGAAAATTGTCTATGTAGTTCTTGGATGAGCAGACTCGGAATAGAATACCCATTATGATCGGGTGTTGCGTCAAAAGCCCTTTGGCAGCTCTCATTAGTTCTGCCTAAATATTGGTTCATTGTGATCCCCTCAATGTCATGCTCACTATTGGTCTCGGATTCTGATTCAGAAGACTCGGACTCATAGAATGAGAAGTTATTATGAATTGGCACAGGGGAATTGTTCCTCCTTGCTCGAAACTGTCTTTCCAGATTGTCAAATGGTGTGACCAAAAATGGTTTTGAGCTCCTCGTCTTGTATCCTGACATACTAAATAATTAGAAAATTCACAGAAAAAGAATTAAAAGTAGACTTAAAACAATAAATCCTAAAATAGCTCCCTGGCAGCGGCGCCAAAAACTTGATGCAGGTTTTACTGACCAGGTTTCATAATTTATCGTTCTCGTTTTACCTATGGTCTACCCTTATGCACTAACGGACAGAGAATCCGGTCATGTGTAGGCTCGTAATGGTAACTCCGAGGTCGTCCCAAGAGCTATGTGGTGCGGACTAAGTCTAAGTCTAAGTCTAATGCCACTCATTAAATTAACAGAAATGATTGATTGATTGATTGATTGAAATGAAATTAAAAACAGAAAGCCAATAAAAGTAGAGTTGTGATCAATAAGAGAGAAGTGTGCAAACCTAATTACTCATCCTATATCGTTTAGGTCATGTTCTCTATTAAACTAATCTTATGCTTTAGGTGGGGCGGACATGTATCACTAGGTGCATATAGTCAAGTTCTCTAGACTATCTCCCCCGAGTCCTGCCAGGAACCATAGGCACTACCCCATGCTAGTAAGCCGACGTACGGTAGATGGGTTTGAGTCATTAAGTGCAACTACATGCTAGACTTATCTTTAATGGCCCGTTGTCATGATCATAGGCCATTTCTCTAACTCCTTAAGTTCATCAAACATCGGAAGGTAATCCTATGGTCAATTCGCACACAAGGCAGTATGGTCAGTTGTCATCCCTCTCATTTCCTCGCAATCCATCAGGCTACTGTCCTATGGTCAATTCTTCTAGCCTACTAACTAAGTTGGGGTCTTAATTCAACTTAAGCTAGCGTAACGGATACAACCGCATCTCAAAACTACCGGAATTAGAGGTTCCCAAGATAAACTAAGCATGCACATACGTAAAAGCATTTAAGAAAAGTATGGAAACATGATTAAAACAATATAGGAATCATAACTAGGCTAGCACTAGAGGTTCTTAGCCAATCATATTAAATTGAACACTCGAAATAATGTTAATATAAGACATGAGTTCGAAATGTGAAATGAAATATGAAATGCTAAAACTTATGTAACGAAGCATGATTTCTCCCTTGGAAAACTTTCGTATGCTGCTGTAGAAGGGCCTCCTAAAAGCTCCGAACGATCTCTAACTTTGTGTGTGAGAAAGTGATATATCAAAATGAAGAAATTAGGGTTGTATTTATAGGCCGATCAGAGCTACGGCGTAGCTGAGAAATGTGCTACGGCGTAGCTAATGAAATCTTATCCATATCTGGTGTCTACAGCGTAGTTGATGAAGTGCTACGCCGTAACTTTGATATTAGGGTTTCTTCTATGTCGTAGTCTTCAAATGCTCTACGCTATAGATATATTCTCGGATCTGAGATTTCTTCTGTAGTCACGTCTACGATGTAGTTACAAAGTGGATCTACGCCGTAAGTTGAGAAACGAGCTTGGACTACTCTCGTACACGTTGCTACGCCGTAACTCCAGACTTATGTTACGACGTAGACTTCCATCCTGTAGATTCTTCAAGTCATGAATAGTCTACGGCGTAATCCACATATTTGGTTACGCCGTAGCCCTTGGTCCGCGTTGACTTTAGTCTTCATAGTTAAACTCCACGCTACGGCATAATTGAGAGATGATGTTACACCGTAACTTCCTTTAGCATACTTGGAATTGTTTGTCTTGGCACATTCTTTCCATTTTCCTTGTCTCTTTAGCTCCTATGCTCACTTGTGACCTGGATACAAAATATAGAGGAATCAAAGTATATATCCACATAATAAGCAATATAAATGAGCATAATAGGGGGAAACTGAACCTTGAATATCAAGATTATTTGATGTCATCAATACCCACTCTTGATAATTGTAGAATGCATTGCAATTATCACAAACACTACATTTTCCTTGAAGGGTGTATCAACTGAACCCTGTGGAACTTGTATTCACTATTACTTAAACCTATGACTCTCACTCAACACCTAGTGTTGACTTTTTAAGCATGTATCCTAGGTAAGTAATACGGAGATATGGCAGGAGGAGGCACTGAACTTGGAGGACTTTCAAACCGGTTATCATTCAAACATAACCTTTCACCTAGACTTTGGGACCTCATCAATAGTAAAAGTATATCTTTTACTGTAAAAACCAAAGTTGCAAAAATCGTGAATCGGTAGTTGGGCGGTCGACCACTGATAAAGTTCGCAGGAGCAAAGTACAAGCTCAAACCACGGGTATCGTTGTCCCAACGAGGGTTGAATATGGATCTCGTCACTCAAGACCGTGAGCTATGTGTAGTGAATAAGGTTTAAAAGAAGGTTTTGGTTTTGTCTATACTACAACGACAAATTAAAGTAAAGGAAAGCGGTAAAATGACATTAAATAAGAAAGCAAGTAAAGTTGCATAAATAAAATGACTAAAGAAAGCGGTAAATGAAAGCGATAAGTAAATAAAACGGTAAATGAATTTAAAAGACAATGTGTTTGCAAAGCGACGCGAATAAG
>LBNU01039048.1:46450-57757 GCA_014162995.1 Artemisia annua
GGGGATTAATCGGTGATTAATCGGATTGGCATTTTCTGCATGTTTTGGGTATTTCTGGAGAGAAAACTAAATATCTTAACTGAGGCCCATTGTGCATTATAAGTGAATTAAACGATCCCCAAAATAAGTAGAATGCATAAAAAAAATTTTTTTATAAAAATTTGACCAATTCGGTCGATTTTTGCTGTAAAAACTCTGATATTTTAATGAATGATAACTCATTTTCTAAAAACGTCTCTTTTCGAGTCGTTTTCTATTACTGTAACTGTGATTCCATGAAGTAATACCCCAACCCTAAATTCACTACGAACCGTGAAAATGGGGGTGTTACACTACCCTAATTACCTTAGACCCAGGTGAGTTTCGTAGCCTCACATCTTTTAAACTTTCACTCTAAATGCTTTACAAACCCTGTGAGGGGGATACATGCCTTAAACTGAATACAAGTCTTTTCTTTGATTGTTGCACGAGTAAATTATCTGCCACCATTACATAACTAAATTCATGAATCTAATCGCTTATGATATTTTACACAAGTGAATGCTAATATAGTTGATAGATCTATTGGAGTTTGACAACTCCCGTTGGTTTGCTTGTGTCTTGGGCACTAATAAGTACTATATTTGAACCCTCTATGAAGGATTAACTTTGGCAAGTTATCCTTCCCGCCCCCTCATGGTTTGGTCTGCAGACTCCATGACCCGGACTGTTAACGTGTGGTTCAGGAGCTCAGTGCAATATATCATTTCTCTCTCTAAACTTTTCCACACATAGGGTTCTGCAGAACTCTGTGGAACTTGTATTCACACTCTATCTACTTAAACCTGTGACTCTCACTCAACCTTCATGTTGAGTTTTTAAGCATGTTATCCTAGGTATATGAGCACTTTAGGAAACCCTGGCACGAAGTGACACTGGACATGAGGACGTCCAGAATAGTTATCATTCATCTTTTGCTTTAAAAACGTATCTTAGGGACCTCTCCTTGGTAAAAGAGCATCTTTTACTGTAAAAACTCTGATGAATAAATAAATGATAACTCCTTTTTCAAAAACGTCTCTTTTCGAGTCGTTTTCTATTATCTTGTCTTTGTTTCCATGAAGTAATACCCCAAACACTAAATCTGCTGCGATCTGTGAAAATAGGGGTGTTACATATTGGTATCAGAGCTTTGGTTATAGAGAACAAAGGGATTTTTCTTAAACTATGCCACTTTTTCTAAAAGTCCTCCGTGCTGCTAGAATCCCCGAACTTGCCTTTAGACTCCCGACTTGGCTTTAGGTTAGATTACTAACTTGCCTTAGGTTAGACTCCTCAAATTGCCTATAGGGTAGATTCCCCACTATCACTATTGCCTATAGGGTAGATTCCCCACTATCACTATTGCCTCTAGGGTAGATTCCCCACTATTGCTATTGCCTTTAAGGTATAACATAGGTTAGAGATATGCTAAGATACCCGAGAAGGTATCGCAGTTAGTTATGTCTTCCTTTAACAATCCTATCATCATGTTGGACACCGATGATACGGATACTTCATTGGGTAGTTATGAGTATACTCCGGCTACCCTTACTCACTCATTTTCTGGGCTAACTCTCTGCCAGAATGCCTTAGTTAACTTAGGTTTAGAACCCTCCCCGAATGATCCCTATATGCAAGCATATAATGTTTATATGCAAGCATATGGTGATGATATTCCTACCGTACCTACTTTAACCTCTACTCCCTCTATACCCGACTATTCAAGGTTGCTATGTTCCCGAAGTAGTTTTCCCTCTTAGAAAACCCGTATTACATACTCTAGGATTCCTATACTGAGGTTAGAAATAATTCTAGGATACCCTTAGGTAAACATAAGAATAGACATAGGATACTTTGAATAGGCTATCTCTAAGAAATTATTGAGGAAATAGAAAAATGAGATTAGAAATCTTCGAGGTTTTTATAGGCTATAGACCACACTAGAGAAAAAACCCATATCCAATAGGTAAGAAAGACATTACAATACGATGAATTAGTCATAGATTAGACATCAAAAGTCTTTTAGATACAGTCTAGGAATCTTAGGAATAACAAAGGATTAGATTAGTAAACTACCGACTTAGAACCCTAAGCTTTTAATACCTAGTCTAGTTGCGGGATATGAGAATCAGTTAAGTCTTCACCATATAAGCCATTTTAAGGTAATAGTCTGCCTAGACCTAGTCTCATAAGTGACCTATCCCGTATTAAGATTTTTCCACCCACTATATCTTTAAGGATTTAGGAATCCCTAGGAATATTACACCTTTAGGATATCCCGAACCTACCTTAAGCTATATAAACCCAGACTTGGAACTCGAGGTTACTAGTTATAACTAAGAATAAGACATTTGAGGATTTTAGTCTTCCTATACTTACTTTCCTAAGATATGACACTTCCTATGTTACACATTAGAATTCCACTCGGAAGATACTACGGATATTACCCTAGAACTTTACCTAAAAATAGTGACAAACCTCTAGCTATAAGATCATCTATCCCGTCAAGCCCTTCTCCCCTTTTAGGATCTTCTCCACCAACTATGTCAAGAATATCACCCTTAGATTTTAAGGCTATCTTTAGGAAACTAGATAATTCCTTATGGATTATACCGAGACCTTTAGGAGGGAAACAAACTTCCGAGGAATATAGTAAAACTTATTAGGAAATCCGCCCTTTTAGTTTTAGGATTCCCTACCTATCCTTTTCTCCGGTATCGGACAATGTTCTAAGAGTTAGAACTTGTATCTTCCGTCTATACGCGAGATTCTATTAGTTAGAACTTGCAAAAATGTCTAAACGGATATGACATTATTCTTATCTCATCTTATTCTTACAAACGTCTATAGAATGACACGTACGAGAGCCACTACTCCCGCTACTCCCACTACTCCTGCCATGACTCAGGAAGCCTTCCGGCAACTAGTTGCTAATAGTATAACTGCGGCACTAGAAGCTAGGGATGCTAACATGGCTATAAACCCCGAAATTCTTGTGGTGAAGAAGAGTAGCTACAAGGAATTTATGAGCTGTCAGCCCTTCAATTTCAAGGGAGCAGAAGGGGCCATGGGACTGATTCACTGGTTTAAGAGATGTGAATCAGTATTCTCCCGTAGTAACTGTACTGAGGATTGTAGAGTTAAGTTTGCTACCGGTACTCTTACCGAGGAAGCTTTATCCTGGTGGAACTCGTATGCCCAACCAATAGGAATAGAGGAGGCATACAAGTTAACATGGACTAAATTTAAGAAACTCATGATTAGGAAATACTGCCCTCGAACGGAAGTTAAGAAAATGGAAGATGAGTTTTACAACTTGACGGTAAAGGGGAACGATGTCAAAACTTATATTAGGAGATTTCAGGAATTGGCAACTTTGTGTCCTACAATGGTGCCAACTACTGAAAAGACAATAGATGTTTTCATCGAAGGTTTACCCCGGAGTATCGAAGGGAATGTTACTGCCTCTAAACCACAAGATTTAGAGGATGCCATTAACATACCTTTGAGGTTAATGGATCACGTAACAAAGCACAACTTTGTGCCAGTGCCCAACGATAATAAACGAAAGTACCACGATGGGAGAACTTTCGACAACACCCGTAACACTAATAGTAATAATCATACCAACCCATATCCTCAACCAAACCCAAGGCAAGAAGGTGTTAGAGCTTATGCCGCCACTTCAAATGAGGGAAATGGTTATGCTGGGAAAGCCCCTCTATGTGAGAGATGTGCTTTGCACCACACAGGGCCTTGTTTCATCAAATGTACTACATGTAACAAGGTGGGCCATTAGACAAAGGATTGCATGCACAAAAGAACAACCACTAGGGGTTATCCGCCACTAGTAACGGTCGTTTGTCATGCTTGCGGAGAAAAAGGACACTATGCAAATAGATGTCAAAATAAAAATACTGATGGTGCCCAGGGAAGAGCTTACATGTTGAGGAATAGGAACGAAAAAGAAGATCCGAGCGTAGACTTAGGATCTAACTCTTTGCCTTAGGTATTTATTCTCACCCTCGCACATAAACCTTAGTTAATATCTCGGGACGAGATTTTCTGTTAGGATGGGAGACTGTAGCAACCCACTAATTTCCCCACTAACTTCCCCACTAGCTCCCTTAGGTTAGCAAAGCCTTACTAACTTAACTTACGCCCTCACTAAGCACTATCTAGGTTAGATATGCCTATAGCTATTTCCCTAGTGAAATTTTTGCCTTATAACATCACTATTACCTATCTAACCTCTAGACAAACTCACGTATCCAACTATGCCAAATACCACTATGTTTACTTAATGTAAACATCCCGGTATGTCAAGTCAAGGTTACAAACATATTTTCACGATGTAAACTATCACTCTAGTACGCTATACTTGTCAGAAAACCCTAATTACACAAATGTGTTTCCGGTTATTTTTAAAACCCTAATTGCTTATCTGAACTAGCTTGAAAGTGTTTAAGGCGTAGGTATGAGTTACATTAGCAACTTTAGGATATATTAGACTTCCTAGACCCTAGTACAACTCCCAAGAACTTAGGTACAAGTCCCTTAAGCACAAAACCCTTACTAGGTCGTAACTTCTGTGGAAAACTAGAAGGGGGGTTGAATAGTTTTACGTCCATTTTAAAATTTATGAAAACAAGTTTGTTTTAAAACTTCGATTCTAGTTTATTTGAATTCAATACTTGCACTATATGAACAATTATTAAGTTACTAACTAACTAAGCAAATATAATACAAGTATATAAGTAATGAAAAGATAGAGTTAGAAGGATCAAACCACAACACAAGGATTTATAGTGGTTCGGCTACAAGGTCACCTTCCTTGTTCCTACTCCACTCCCCGAGTCACCTACTCGAGAGTGTTCTTCACTATGTCAACAAACTCTCTTGTGGCGGAGAAACCTTACACGACTTTCGCTTACACCAATTTAACGACACAAAGCTAGATGTCAGGTTCTAATTCTAGCTAGAACCAATCTCACAACACTTCACAACTTCTACACTAATTGTACACACCACACCTTCTTCACTACTTCGCACCACTTCACTACTACACTATTTCTTCTTCTCTACACAACTTCTACTTCACCTAAGACTACTTATTACAAGCACAACACAACTTCACAAATGATTAACACAATATACACTACTAATCTACAATACTTCTTAAACTTGATGTTGAAGGAGTATTCTTCTTTTGCACTTTGAATGAGGATGGATGAGGAGGGATTGAATCACTTGAATCAAGGATTAATAATATTATGATCAAAGGGTTTTGAAAGATGTTTAGAGAGGATTGGATCTGAAAATTTTAGTTCAAAAGGTGAGGAAAAATACCAGGTTTGAGGTGGTATTTATAGGCAAAGAAATCTGACACAGGGAGCGTGCCGACCCCCATAAATGGAGGCCGGCCCCCTTAAAATTAAGGGGGCCACCCCTTATAAATAAGGGGGCCGCCCACCTGTAATGGCCAGATTTCTTGTCTTTTTCTGGGGAAAGTTTATTTGGTGAAAAACTAACTGATTTTGGTTAAAAATTTGAATTCATATATTCAGTATGATTTAAAGATTTTCCTTTATTACCAAAAGTGTTTTTCAAAATTATATAATATGTTTATATTATTTAATAAACTTTGTAATAATTAATTAAATACCCCTTTGATCATGAAATGTATTAAGCACTTGTTTATTCATACCTTAATTAATTTAGTTGGATAAAATGATATAAACTAACTTAATACTTGTTACGTAGTAATCTTACGTTTAATGATTTTACATTTTGTGATCGTCAAAACGTAGAGATATAGAAAAATATGAATAACGTTTTTATGCATTATTTATATCAACAATCTCCCCCTTTTTGATGATTACAAAATCTAAACTCATTAAAACAAAAGTTAGTAAATTTACAAGTATTTTGTGAGTTTATATCAATTCTTAACTTAGAAATAGCCATTAATACTAGAGAATCAAAGGAATACAATAAAAATAAACACATTCAAGATGCACATAAACTAGATGTGCAAACAACTAATGCCTTGAAGGCTTACAAGCATGCATGGAAAAACAATTAACCAAAGCTCCAACTTGAATGTCTTCCTAGAGCTTGCACCAAAATGGTTGAAATATTTTTATTTTCAAAACATTAAACATGTTTAATTTTGAGGGAATGATGGGGGATTGGAGATGGTGATGGTGGTGGTGTGTTTGTTGTTGGTGGTGGTGGAGGTGTATTTGTTGTTGTTGGAGGTGGAGGTGTAGTTGTGGTGGGTAGTTGATCCAACAAGTTTCCAAGGTGTGAAAACATGTAGTGTATCTCATCCCTTAGACCAAAGACAATGGTTCGGTTGTGGATGCAACAAAGGCAAGTATCACCATGGGCTTCAAGTAAGCTCCATGGGATGGGGTTGAAGGTTGGTGGATTTATTGGTGATGATGAGAAGTGTGCATCAAGAGGTGTTGAGGGTGATAATGAGAGAGTGATATCAAGAGATGTGTTTTCAATGGTGGGTTGTGGTGGTGGAACTCTTGGTGGAGGTGACAAATGGTTGTTTATGTAGTCATTGATTAATGAAGTTGATGGTATGGAAGAGGTATAGGTTCCATTTGTTGATGGTGTTTTGGAAGGTGCATTTGGTGCACTAGGAGATGAGCATTGAGGTGGTGGTGATGGAGTACTGTTGTCTTCATTNTGATATCAAGAGATGTGTTTTCAATGGTGGGTTGTGGTGGTGGAACTCTTGGTGGAGGTGACAAATGGTTGTTTATGTAGTCATTGATTAATGAAGTTGATGGTATGGAAGAGGTATAGGTTCCATTTGTTGATGGTGTTTTGGAAGGTGCATTTGGTGCACTAGGAGATGAGCATTGAGGTGGTGGTGATGGAGTACTGTTGTCTTCATTTGTAAGGTCAATGAAGAGTTGTTTTGGTGGTATAATGACAAGTTTTTGTTTCTTGGCATTGTTGGAGTTGGTGGTTCTTGGTGATGACATGGTGGATAGGTTAAGTTTGATGAAGGTTGAAGATGATGGAGTGTGAATTAAACATGCATGGGGATTATATAGGACGAAAACATGTTTATAAATGGAATTAATTTGAAAATTAGTGGTTAGATTCCAAATTCAGTTTAGTTTTAAAAGGGAAATGGTAGCTGAGACTAGCAAAAGGAGTCACAAGATGCAAAAGAAAACAGTGAAATTTACTGTGTGAGTGGCCGGCCCCCTTAAAAACTGGCCGGCCCCCTTAAATTTAAGGGGGCCGCTGATAAGGCGAAAACTGTACCACTTTCCGGGGGTCATTTAAGCCCTAAATCGTATTTGTTTGATCAAATATCGCCCTAAATCGTTCCTTTTGGCATTTTAGGTACTTTGGAGAGAAATTCTGGAAAAGGAAGCATTTTGGACGTTTTCGGAGCATAAAAGTGAAGAATTCGACAAAGTGTCAAAAATCTGCTAGAATAGTACCTCGACGGCGTCAAGACCACACCTGACGGCGTCAAGTGTGGATAAGCCAGAACGGATTAAAGAGGGACGGCGTCAAGAAGGCCATCAAGAAACCCTAACCACGACGAGGTGACGGCGTCAAGTCCTTAACGTGACGCCGTCAGATCTGTTTTTCTATATATATTCGCATAATTTTTAGTCATTCGTGTGNAAGGTTGAAGATGATGGAGTGTGAATTAAACATGCATGGGGATTATATAGGATGAAAACATGTTTATAAATGGAATTAATTTGAAAATTAGTTGTTAGATTCCAAATTCAGTTTAGTTTTAAAAGGGAAATGGTAGCTGAGACTAGCAAAAGGAGTCACAAGATGCAAAAGAAAACAGTGAAATTTACTGTGTGAGTGGCCGGCCCCCTTAAATACTGGCCGGCCCCCTTAAATTTAAGGGGGCCGCTGATAAGGCGAAAACTGTACCGCTTTCCGGGGGTCATTTAAGCCCTAAATCGTATTTGTTTGATCAAATATCGCCCTAAATCGTTTCTTTTGGCATTTTAGGTACTTTGGAGAGAAATTCTGGAAAAGGAAGCATTTTGGACGTTTTCGGAGCATAAAAGTGAAGAATTCGACAAAGTGTCAAAAATCTGCTAGAATAGTACCTCGACGGCGTCAAGACCACACCTGACGGCGTCAAGTCTTGATAAGCCAGAACGGATTAAAGAGGGACGGCGTCAAGAAGGCCATCAAGAAACCCTAACCACGACGAGGTGACGGCGTCAAGTCCTTAACGTGACGCCGTCAGATCTGTTTTTCTATATATATTCGCATAATTTTTAGTCATTCGTGTGGAACTTTTTAGAGAGAAACCCTAGACGATTTGTGCAGCTTTTTTTAGGGTTTTATACCCTTGGATCTCTTATGTTACATTGAAGACAAGTAATCAATTAATCATTCAATATGTCTATGTGTTGTTTGATTCTATCTTGTTCTTATCTTTTGTTTAACATGTTAGGCTAGATTTTCTTTGTGTTTGCTTAGATCTAATGAAACCTAGCTATTAATTATTGATTTAATGGTGTGTTATTAATTGTATTAGATTGGTGATTATCGATGTTAGGCTTAAGAAAACTGGCAGACTTCCGGTTGGTAACATGCTTGAACGTCTTAAGAAACATGAACCAAGGTGTACTAAGGTTATTTTGATTGTATTTAAAGAATGAGTGAATTCTAGTGATCCCATGTTAGGAGCTTCTTAGCCGGCTCGACATAGGAGTGAAGTAGGATCTCATAGAGTTAGGGGAAGTCCGTACACACCCCTACGAATGGTATTAAGGAATACAATCCGTCATCCACGCAATTAATACACACTAATCAATCGGTAAAAGATAGTTAGGGAGTAAGGAAATCTAAGTAAACACACTTCTCTCCATATTAGTTTTCACAACCATTTACTTTTTCTTGGTATTTTATTTTATTTGCATTTGTAGTTATTTGGGTTAGTTGACTAGCAACTAATTCCGCCCACTCTTCCAAAACCCGAGATTTTTACTTGCTTTTCTAAAAATATAAAAATACAAAAAGAATCTTCCCTCACCCCTAGACCTATTAGCTTTTCAATCCTAACGACACTATTCCCGGAGAGAACGATCAATCCCCCGNATTTGTAGTTATTTGGGTTAGTTGACTAGCAACTAATTCCGCCCACTCTTCCAAAACCCGAGATTTTTACTTGCTTTTCTAAAAATATAAAAATACAAAAAGAATCTTCCCTCACCCCTAGACCTATTAGCTTTTCAATCCTAACGACACTATTCCCTGAGAGAACGATCAATCCCCCGATACTTGCCACTACACTATACTACATCGGTCAGGTACACTGCCTGGTGGGGATTGCAAGCTTCTCAAGATCCCTTGAGAGGTAAAACCCTAGTGCGTGGTCGCAATCCCGCGCATCATAGTTTTTGGCGCCGCTGCTGGGGAATAGTTATTGTTTAGGTTGAATTTTTATTTTATTAGGTCTACTCACTTGATTCCTTTTCTAGTGAGATTTTTAATTTATTTTTCTAGGTTTTTATTTAGTCTATCTTATTTCTTTGTGTTTTTGTTCGTAACCATTACCATCCGACAACATGGAAGGTGGTAATATCCTTGATCCCAACAACCCACCACCACAACAACCACCACAACCAAACCAACCTCCTAGAGCCCGTACTTTAGGAGAGTACTCCCTTCCTAGCCACCATGGCTATCGAAACACCATTGAGCTCACCCAAGGAGCCAATGTGTCTCCCTTGCGATCCGACACCATCCGGTTGGTGCAAAGCGGATGTGCATTCCATGGACTTCGTTCCGAAGATCCAAATCAACACCTCAAGGATTTCCTTAAGATCGTAGATTCCATAGACCTTGATGTTGAAACTCGAGAGACTACCCGATTACGTCTCTTCCAATTCTCTCTGCGAGACCATGCTAGTCAGTGGCTAGAGCGTCTACCCGCAGGATCCATCACCTCTTGGGATGATCTCACAACTCGCTTCTTAGCTCAATTTTTCCCACCGGGAAGAACCACAAAGCTAAGGAATGACATCTTGGCGTTCCAACAACGCCAAGGCGAAACCCTCTACGAGGCATGGACTCGATTCAAGGACTTACTCCAAAAAGTCCCTCATCACGGCATAGACCTTTGGCTCCAAGTCCAAATCTTCTATGACCATATCAATATCCCCACGAGGCAAACCATTGACCAAGCGGCCAGTGGTAAGCTACGTGATCTAAGTGCGGAACAATCATGGGATCTGCTAGAAGATCTTGTTCTTTATGACAACGAAAGTTGGAATGATCCCCGTGATTTGAATAAAACGGTCAAGGCAATATCTTTGCCTTCGAAAAATTCAAGCACTTCCGACCGTAGGATCATAGAGCTTGAAGACCAAGTCAAGTTTCTTATGAAATCCTACGAGGCTCCTAAACCTTCAAGCCAAGTGAACAAAATAACTTCTTCGTGCGAATTATGTAGTGGTCCCCATGACACTCGTGATTGCATGGAACTCCCCGAACAAGCTTTTGCGGACTACGCATCCTCGCGTACCGACGAAGCGGGAGACAAGTGGTACACTTTCAAACCCGAGCCAAACCCTTACGGTGATTCCTACAACCCATCTTGGAAAAATCACCCAAACCTTAGGTGGAAGCCAAAACAAAACGCGCCCCAAACCAATTCTTCCAACCCACCTAATCGTTTTCAACCCAACGGTCCCTCCTCGAACCGTACATTCAACAACAATCCTTCCAACAACTATGGTAGTACCAATAATTTTGAAGGATTGATGTTGAAATTTATGGCATCTCAAGAAGCTCGTATATCCATGTTTGAATCTGATTTCAAACAAAGGCAAAGTGAGATGACCAATAAAATCGACGCCTTGTTGAAAGTTTTCAATGACCGAGAGATGGGAGCCCTCCCGAGCAACACAGTCAAGAACCCGAAACTAAACGTTAACTCCATTTCCTCAGTTTCGTCCCCTAGTTCTTGCCCACAATACTATTCGGTCAACGCCACGAGCACGTGTTTCAAACAAACCCAAATCCCTCAAAAAGACCATGAGAATAAGATATCCAACACTAAATTGGTCAACAACATAGTTGAAACACCTCCCACTCAAAACCTTGACGAAGAATTCAATGAGCTCCACCTTGAACGTCCGGTTATTGATGTGTTAGAGCGAGCCCCCTACTATAACGCCCTCTTAGAAAGATATGAGAAGAAGCTCAACTTAGGAGACAAGGGGACCGCCTTCGTTCGAAACAAGCTACCTAAAAAATTAGACGACC
>LBNU01039048.1:79712-110765 GCA_014162995.1 Artemisia annua
CCACCTTCCATGATGTCGGATGGTAATGGTTACGAACAAAAACACGATGAAATAAGATAGACTAAAGAAAAACCTAGAAAAATAAAATAAAAATCTTACTAGAAAGGAATCTAGTGAGTAGACCTAATAAAATAAAAATTCAACCTAAACAATAACTATTCCCCGGCAACGGCACCAAAAACTTTGATGCGCGGGATTGCGACCACGCACTAGGGTTTTACCTCTCAAGGGATCCTGAGAAGCTTGCAATCCCCACCAGGCAGTGTACCTGACCGATGTAGTATAGTGTAGTGGCAAGTACCGGGGGATTGATCGTTCTCTGCGGGAATAGTGTCGTTAGGATTGAAAAGCTACTATAATAGGTCTAGGGGTGAGGGAAGATTCTTTTTATATTTTTAAATTTTAATGAAAGCAATTAAAAATCTCGGGTTTTGGAAGAGTGGGCGGAATTAGTTGCTAGTCAACTAACCCAAATTAGTAATAATGCAAATAAAATAAAATAACAAGAAAGTAAATGGTTGTGAAAACTATAATGGAGAGAAGTGTGTTTACTTAGATTTCCTTACTCCCTAACTATCCTTTACTGATTGATTATAGTGTATTAATTGCGTGGATGACGGATTGTATTCCTTAATACCATTCGTAGGAGTGTGTACGGACTTCCCCTAACTCTATGAGATCCTACTTCACTCCTATGTCGAGCCGGCTAAGAAGCTCCTAACATGGGATCACTAGAATTCACTCATGCATTAAATACAATCAAAATAACCTTAGTACACCTTGGTTCATGTTTCTTAAGACGTTCAAGCATGTTACCAACCGGAAGTCTGCCAGTTTTCTTAAGCCTAACATTGATAATCACCCATCCAATACAATTAATAACACACCATTCAATCAATAATTAATAGTTAGGTTTCATTAGATCTAAGCAAACACAAAGAAAATCTAGCCTAGCATGTTAAACAAAAGACAAGAACAAGATAGAATCAAACAACACATAGACATATTGAATGATTAATTGATTACTTATCTTCAATGTAACATGGAAGATCCAAGGGTTTAAAACCCTTAAAAAAGCTGCAAAAATCATCTAGGGTTTCTCTCTAATAAGTTCCACACGAATGACTAAAAATTATGCGAATATATATAGAAAAACAGATCTGACGGCATCACGTTATGGACTTGACGCCGTCACCTCGCCGTGGTTAGGGTTTCTTGATTGCCTTCTTGACGTCATCCCTCTCTAATATGTTATGGCCTATCAAGGCTTGACGCCGTCAGGATGGGTCTTGACGCCGTCTGGAGTACTGTTCCAGCAGATTTTGACACTTTGTCGAATTCTTCACTTTTATGCTCCGAAAACGTCCAAAATGCTTCCTTTTCCAGAATTTCTCTCCAAAGTACCTAAAATGCCAAAAGGAATGATTTAGGGCGATATTTGATCAAATAAATACGATTTCGGGCTTAAATGACCCTCGAAAAGCGGTACACTTTTCGCCTCATCAATGCACATTATTATACTTGATTCATACAGCCAAGGTATTATACTAAGGGTGTTCACAAGTCATATGTTCATGGTTCCCAAAAATAGCAAGTTCCCGAGTTGTTTTACCCAACACATTCTTAGTTTTACTAGCGGCTGAAAACTTTCCCCGACTTCCCAAAATCACTACTTGCAAACCGTATGTCCAAATTTTAAGTTCTTTATATCCCTAGTTTCCTTTAAGTCCCTAGTGTACTGCAAAAATAATTTTACTCAAAAATTTGCAGGTCTAACCACTTTTTATAAATTTTCTTTACAGACCTGTCCTAAAGAAAAGTGTGACTGAATTTTACGGCTTACCGTATTGGCCGTCATTTGAAATCTAAAGGTCCTATGAAGGTGAGGCCAAGTGGAGGTGATAGCTCTATTTGTATAGTACAGGTTAAATATTTAGTTTTCAAAAAGTTATGGAGCAAAACTTAGTTTAACACCCGTTTGCCAACAGCATACAGAATCTGACCCTTTTTACCATAAAATTCATAGTTTAATCATCCTAACACTTCTAATGGTGAGCCTCTTTGATAAATGACTCTGAGGCATACATCTAGGTCTGTATTATTTTTACTAATTTTATAAAGCCACGTTTCATTCTAAAAACATTCAATAATCACAGCCTATAATTTCAGCAATAAAAAATCAACCCTAACCTAAACATAACTTATCCCAAACACAATCACCCTTAACCTATGGTCATAATGAATCAAGTATAACATGCTTATCATAAAGAAGGTTTACCTACTGAGGTTAAACCCATACTTAATTGAATAACAAAAATCCAATTGCATGTGTGAAAATCAAGAGGAGATGATGAGAGTTACTTACAAAAAGTGATAAATCACAAATAACCTTTCTAAGGCTTGGATTGGAATCGACCCTAATGATACCAAGACTAGTGAAATCTTCAATTCAATCTTCACAAATGATTACCCACTTGATTAAACAAAGCCCAAATCAAGTCTTGAAGAAAAACACCAAGAAACTCTATGGAAACTTCAAGAAAATCTTCTAAACTTCGAATCAAAACACCATCTTTTGCAAGGATCTTCAAGAGGATGTTGTGGTGTATAAATTGATGATGAAAAATCACAGAGATGGTGGTGTTTTGTGATGAAAATTGGCAGCCAAGGAGGAGAGGAGGAAGATGAAGTTGGATTGTTTTGTTGGTGAGATTTGAATGGAGAAATCAATGAGTAGATTGCCTTGAAAATGATAAGTGTGGGATATGATAGGCTATTAAAGGGGGTGGACGATTTTGGGGGCTCCATTGGTGTATTTTCTTTTATTCCTTTGTTAAAACAAATATAAGTATCAAATGTATGACATATATAAGTGTTAGAGTGGATTATGTAATGTAATTAGTAGTATTTAGGGGTTTTAGATGGTAATTTGAAAGGGTGAAAAGTGGTGAATGACCAAGGCTTGAAAAACAAAGATAGAGATCAAATTTAATCAATAATGGATTAATATTTGGTGTATTAGTGTGTTTGTGGGATTTAAATCAAGCGTACGGTCTTAAAACCGCGACTTACGCAGTACCGGGTGACCTGAAAACGTGAATTTTTGAAAAGTGTTATAAAAATATTATGAAATTTTTAAGAAGTGTTAAAATGGTTAATTTTAGTATTTTATGGTAGCCTTGGGTTTGCCGGAGTATTAAAACGAAATTAAAAATCAAAAACGCATATTGAAAACACGAGTTGTTACCAAAATTTAACGTAATCGTGAAACGAAATGAAAAATGTGAAATATAGAAACTTTTGAATATTAGGAGTATATGATGGTATATTAAATCACTAATAACATGAAATGGGATTGGAATCCTAACACGGAACTTGAATAGCTAGAAACGCGAAAATCGTTAAATCAGGTGAAAAGTAAAAATGAAATTTTTACTCAAGTAGAAATAGAAATAGAATATGAATTAGATATTGACCTTGAGATTACGAAATGTCACAGTACCTACCCCTTAAAGGAATTCCGTCCCGGAATTCAGTTAATCCCGTTAGCTGGCGTGGTGATCGGGAAAATGTGAGGGTACTTGTGTCGAAATTTGTCTCCATTATCTGATGCGAACTCAGGTCCTTGAAGCAAATGATCAATTAACAGAAATACAGAATGAATAGGCATAACACAACCGTAACCGGACGAATCGTCGTAGAAGACAAAGTTTATCTTAAAAGTATGACACGCGAAAGTAAACAAATGCAAATTTAGTTTTCCTATAGATGGTCACATCAACGTAGCACATTGATAAAAGATTTAGATTTACAGTTTTAGTTTGGTGGTCGGTCAAATAAAGTAAATCGGGAAAATAATATCAAGTTTGTTATATATACACCTTATATATTACTTATGAGNTGAAATATAGAAACTTTTGAATATTAGGAGTATATGATGGTATATTAAATCACTAATAACATGAAATGGGATTGGAATCCTAACACGGAACTTGAATAGCTAGAAACGCGAAAATCGTTAAATCGGGTGAAAAGTAAAAATGAAATTTTTACTCAAGTAGAAATAGAAATAGAATATGAATTAGATATTGACCTTGAGATTACGAAATGTCACAGTACCTACCCCTTAAAGGAATTCCGTCCCGGAATTCAGTTAATCCCGTTAGCTGGCGTGGTGATCGGGAAAATGTGAGGGTACTTGTGTCGAAATTTGTCTCCATTATCTGATGCGAACTCAGGTCCTTGAAGCAAATGATCAATTAACAGAAATACAGAATGAATAGGCATAACACAACCGTAACCAGACGAATCGTCGTAGAAGACAAAGTTTATCTTAAAAGTATGACACGCGAACATAAACAAATGCAAATTTAGTTTTCCTATAGATGGTCACATCAACGTAGCACATTGATAAAAGATTTAGATTTACAGTTTTAGTTTGGTGGTCGGTCAAATAAAGTAAATCGGGAAAATAATATCAAGTTTGTTATATATACACCTTATATATTACTTATGAGGAATAAGTGAAAAGAATGAGCAATTAAAAGAAATCAATGTATGCAATACATCACCTAAGAAAATCAAGGAAATAAATAATAAAAGAATAGAATTTGATATGAATCCGAAAACCTCAAAATAGAGTAAAAGAAATTTTCTGATAAAAAAAAACATGCTATAAAAGCATTCTAAGTGATTTAAAAGGAATTATAAAATGTCTATAAATTTTAGTATTTTTGGTCTTTTTGTAGGAGTTTAAGATATTATAAAGTTTGTAAAAATTTTACTAAGTATAGAAATTTTAGAAAATTTTGGCATGAACCATTCGTTTGTTAGACGTTTCCATATTTTACAAAACCTCTATTGTACAACATAAAATGATTTAACAGAAATATTATAATCTGATATGACAAAATTTAAACAAGAAAGGACCCGCAACGTCCCTTTTGGATCATCACATCCAAAAGTGCACTATAATCACATACGGCTAATCCGAAATCTAAATATAAGAAATAATATGGTTTATAAACAATGCATGCTAATTACTAAGCAATAATAGAATTTTCGGAAAAATGACACTTAAACGACATATACTCTTTTTCGGGAAAATAAGAAACTTTGAACCATATCCGGAAAATAAACAACTTAAACATTTCTGTAAAAAGAAACTGTTTATCTAGTTCGGAGTCATTGCCAACAAAGAGCACGGCTCGTCATAACTATGGCGTATAAATTCCACTTGTTATGAAATAAAATGATTACATTTGCAAAACAATAAGTTCAAAGCCGTTAGCCCAAGGCTCGGCTCATCATAACCGAACGCCACAATTTATTCCAATTATAATTACATGTTCAAAATATTAATTTGGTTCGTTTAGCCACAACGAACTATCCAAAAATCAATCTTTTAGCTTGTCAAAACATTTTTACGCCACCTAAATCCTCAGGTTTAAATTATCACGTCAACTTACATGAACCAAAAAAGAAAATAAGCTAAAATCAAACACCCAAAATTCTGTGATGTTACTGCTACGAACAAATAAGCACAAGAAAATGGAGAAAATTTTAATAAGCATTCGAATTAGGCAATAAGCCTGAAATAAGTACTTTAGCAAATACCTTTCTATTTAACCAAAATTAACCATCATGATTTAACTATTAATTTTTACAAAAGAACCCATAATTCAATTTGATTTAAAACTTCAAAATTTGTTAACATACAAACTAACCATCCAGTTGAAAAACGAAGAAGATAGGATTAATATTTAGCCAAAAACATGCTTGAAGATGTAACTTGGCCCATGAAATTCGTTCAATAACACACTCTTGATTCGATTGAAAATAAACCCGATGTTAAGAAGGACTCTAGCTTGAAACTTGATGGAGATAGATGGTGAAAATTGATGGTTATGTTGTTATCTATAGCCTCGGATAGAGGTGCTTGATTAACCTTGAAGGTTTTCTCTGTGAGCAATGGAAGGTTGTTCCTTGAATGGCTAGCGATAAGTCCCGATTTATTAATTTAGTGAAAAGGGTGGGGTAAAGGCGATTGTGATGTGTTAAAGCCGAGGCGATGTCAGTGAGGAGGTGTGGTTACTCGTGAGAAATGAAGTTGAGAATAATTAGTGATGCATTTCAATTCTCGTTGACTCGGAATACAGTGTATAGTAAGGTTAACTACACGGGGT
The DNA here is from genome assembly GCA_014162995.1 of Artemisia annua. Lineage (NCBI taxonomy): Eukaryota > Viridiplantae > Streptophyta > Magnoliopsida > Asterales > Asteraceae > Artemisia > Artemisia annua. The sequence continues at coordinate 85,898 of LBNU01039048.1, forward strand.
AAGGAAAGAGTAAGAATTTGCTTAGATGTTGTTCTCGATCGTATGAATACCCATGAATTATTTATACTCGCGAAAGAGTTTTGTGATTCTCGGAAATTAAGTAGTAAATCAATTAGACATAACCCATATATAACTATCCCCAGCATTTGAAAATTTTTAGTTGAACATAGGTAGTCAGACTATGTTCCCTAGGTTAAATATTGGTTACTAGACTTTATTTAACCGAGGTTTGATAAAATTTTCAAAAACTTGACTTAGCTATACTCGTGATATGTCCGTTGTTGAACGAGTATGGAGTTTGTATAAGTATCTTATATACAAAGAGTGATATAAGTTGATACACACGTGATAAAACAAGTATAAGTATGTAGTATGAGTATGTAACATGAGCGAATAAGGAAAATACACGCAGAAAGGAAGTTTTAAGCAGTTCTAATATAGTTCACACCTGGACTGATCACAGACCTTTAACAATGAAGGTTTCAGAAGAGAACTTGATGAATGTAGAGAAAGTTGCTGAAACTTCAGTTTTTGTAAAGAAGAACTTGTTAAATGAAGTTTTAAGTGACAACACAGAATGGTCAATAAAATTTATAAGAAATGACGATCAATAAAATAATAATCAAATAGTCCGCGTGGTAATAGTAAATCTGCGTTTTTAGTTAATAAGTCAAAGGTAGTGTTATTTGTAAGAAAGTAACAAAATGGTTTATAGGATGATGAAAATTTTGGTATAAGGTAATGGACAGAACGTTTTGCAAGGTGATAACAAAATAGTTTACTCGGAACTAGTCCAAAATAGCTTACGTGGTAATAGTATATCAGCGATATAGTTTATAAGATGGCGGTAAAGTAGTTTGTAAAAGAGTGACGAAATGTTTGATAGGATAGTGAAAAATAGTGTATAAAATTCTAGCGAAATGGTTTTTAGAGTGATAGTAAAATAGTTTCACAAGGTAATGGCAAAACTTGTTTATAAGGTGTTTACAAAATAGTTTATATGTGATTAACAAAACAGTTGATAAGTTGATAGTAAGTATGGTTATTAATTTATAATGTATTAGTAAGGAAATTCTTAAGAGCAAAGTAAATCCATTTGTAATATAGTGAAAGGATAGTTTATAAGATAATAACAAAGTTGTTTACAAAATGATAGATAAATAGCAAGTGTAATGGATAGAGTTTATCGCAACATGCTAATATAAAACAGTAGATATTTATGAGTTGCATAAATCCCACCGCTAGGGATAAACATGTTATAAGATGATAGGTTAAAGTCATGTTCAAAATAATTGACGTGTTTTTAGGTGATAGGTTACGAGGCGATGTAGTGTTCCAAAAGTTTAGGAAAATGTTCAAATTCATTTTCGGAGGTGGATAGTGAGATTATCACGTGGAATCGATAGGATGAGGCGGGTTTTATGTAAAATAATGCTATGTGAGGTCATGAAAAGTTTTTAAAGATTATTGTATCACTCATGAAGTTTTAATAAATGAGCCCATTGTGCCACTCACAATGACTGAGAAAGTTTTAGGGGATCATTAAAATGAATAAGTATGTATAACAGTTTAGTAATTTTGGTGAAATAGATACATAATTGGGAGAAGTAGTGGAGACTAAGTATATAAAGGATAAGAATTGGTAAAACATTTATAAAGATAATTAGTCGAGAGTAAATTAAGTGTATATAAATAATCTTTATATACATGGTATCAATAGTGGTGCTTCGGAAAGTAAGCAGAAATGCTCTGAAAACACGAGTTCACAGGGAGTAAGACAACCAATAGAAATTGATAAACTGTAACAGGTTTCGCTATCATATGAAATGATATAACATACGATGATGAAAGAGTTTAGAGACCATTGTAATCACATACAATGTCTGAGAAATAGGAGAGACCATTGCAATCATATACAATGTCTGAGAAATAAGAGAGACCATTGTAATTGCATCCAATGTCTAGAAGATTTAAGTATTCATATGGAGAAATGTCATATATAAAACTATATGGCGATGCTTCAGGAACAAGCAGGATAGTTGAAAAATATCTGAAGTACATATAGAAATATTCATTATATCCATACGTATAACAACGGTGCAATCAAAAGATGTGTATAAATTTCTAGATGAAAGTTTATAATGCTCGTGAATAGCATAAAATACAACAAGGAAGTTTTATGCATAAAATTTATATATAAGAAGTGATATTTTCGCGAATTATTGGACGAGTTAGGAAATAATTATAGTGCTTATATAATTATTGATAATATAGAATGATTTAAGATATATATATACGAGGGAGAAATAGGAAGCTCGGGAGTAGGCGCGCATGGATATCGAACAAGATGATGGAAGCTTATGATTTAAAAAAAAATTATGATTATAGTCTAGGTTTTTCAAGCAAACAGACCTAGTTCACTATAATTAGTGCTCTGGTACCAATCTATAACACCCCCATTTTAGGAACGCAGCGGAATACAACATGGGGTACTACGTATTAGTCACATAGTACAAGTATAGTAAACGAACTCAAATTAGAGACGTTTTTAATAAAAGTTCACATTTCATTATTTTTCAGAGTCAAGCAAAAGGTCTCAAAAGTTTAACATAAGTTTAGAAATACATAGATTTAAAATTTGAAGTCATTATCGAATGAAAATTTTATCAAACATGAGACATCAAGTAGATATCCATTTCCATGCGCCGCCCATCCAAGCTTAAGCCACTTACGGACCTGAGATAAAACATGTTAAAAGTCAACATAAAGTTGAGTGAATTCATAGAGTTTAATAAGTAATCAGTTGAATACAAGATTTCAAGTTTAAAATATGATGAGCTACGTTGTTATACGCCCATAATTAATTTGACATGTAATGCATATACAAGTCAAGAAATCTGATTATAGCATCGAGCACATGACACCGAACCTTGACCTAGATTTAATAGTTGCCTCGGTAGGGTAATATTTGCCATTTACAACATATCTCTCAATATTATGTGACCGTTGAAAGATGAGCGCTACTCATTCGGCCAGGCTGGTCAATGCCCAATATGCATATTCATAATACTAGCGTTCACACATAATTAACGGTTCATGATGGGGACTTAATTGGCAAGAATACTCAATGTCTATAATCATGTAATCGGGTCAACCATACCAAAAACTGCTTGTATTCAGTTTGTAAAACTAGCATGTATCCCCCTCGCGAGGTTTATAAAACATTTAAATGAGTAAAGGCGAGGCTATAAACTCACCTTAAGTAGTGGAGTGAAAGAACACAAATAAAGACAACCGAAGAATCGAATCGAACTAGAAAGGACCTAAAACAAGAAACGTATCTAAGTGAATGCTAATTTAATAAGAGATTGAATGCACATTATTATACTTGATTCATACAGCCAAGGGATTATACTAAGGGTTTTCACAAGTCATATGTTCATGGTTCCCAAAAATAGCAAGTTCCCGAGTTGTTTTACCCAACACATTTTCTTAGTTTTACTAGTGGCTGAAAACTTTCCCCGACTTCCCAAAATCACTACTTGCAAACCGTATGTCCAAATTTTAAGTTCTTTATATCCCTAGTTTCCTTTAAGTCCCTAGTGTGCTGCAAAAATAAGTTTACTCAAAAATTTGCTGGTCTAGCCACTTTTTATAAATTTTCTTTACAGACCTGTCCTAAAGAAAAGTGTGACTGAATTTTACGGCTTACCGTATTGGCCGTCATTTGAAATCTAAAGGTCCTATGAAGGTGAGGCCAATTGGAGGTGATATCTCTATTTATCTAGTACAGGTTACATATTTAGTTTTCAAAAAGTTATGGAGCAAAACTTGGTTTAAGCCCCGTTTGCCAACAGTATACAGAATCTGACCCTTTTTACCAAAAAATTCATAGTTTAATCATCCTAACACTTCTAATGGTGAGCCTTTTTGATAAATGACCCTGAGACATACATCTAGGTCTTTATTATTTTTACTAATTTTATAAAGCCACGTTTCATTCTAAAAACATTCAAATCACATCCTATAATTTCAGCAATCACAAATCAACCCTAACCTAAACATAACTTATCCCAAACACAATCACCCTTAACCTATGGTCATAATGAATCAAGTATAACATGCTTATCATAAAGAAGGTTTACCTAATGAGGTTAAACCCATACTTAATTGACTAACAAAAATCCAATTGCATGTGTGAAAATCAAGAGGATATGATGAGAGTTACTTACAAAAAGTGATAAATCACAAATAACCTTTCTAGGGCTTGGATTGGAATCGATCCTAATGACACCAAGACTAGTGAAATCTTCGATTCAATCTTCACAAATGATTATCCACTTGATTAAACAAAGCCCTAATCAAGTCTTGAAGAAAAACACCAAGAAACTCTATGGAAACTTCAAGAAAATCTTCTAAACTTCGAATCAAAACACCATCTTTTGCAAGGATCTCCAAGAGGATGTTGTGGTGTATAAATTGATAATGAAAAATCACATAGATGGTGGTGTTTTGTGATGAAAATTGGCAGCCAAGGAGGAGAGGAGGAAGATGAAGTTGGATTGTTTTGTTGGTGAGATTTGCATGGAGAAATCAATGAGTAGATTGCCTTGAAAATGATAAGTGTGGGATATGATAGGCTATTAAAGGGGGTGGACGGTTTTGGGGGCTCCATGGGTGTATTTTATTTTATTTTTTTGTTAAAACAAATATAAGTATCAAATGTATGACATATATAAGTGTTGGAGTGGATTATGTAATGTAATTAGTAGTATTTAGGGGTTTTAGATGGTAATTTGAAAGGGTGAGAAGTGGTGAATGACCAAGGCTTGAAAAACAAAGATAGAGATCAAATTTAATCAATAATGGATTAATATTTGGTGTATTAGTGTGTTTGTGGGATTTAAATCAAGCGTACGGTCTTAAAACCGCGAATTACGCAGTACCGGGTGACCTGAAAACGTGAATTTTTGAAAAGTGTTATAAAGATATTATGAAAATTTTTAAGAAGTGTTAAAATGGTTAATTTTAGTATTTCATGGGCGCCTTGGGTTTGCCGGAGTGTTAAACGAAATTAAAAATCAAAAACGCATATTGATTACACGAGTTGTTACCAAAATTTCACGTAATCGTGAAACGAAATGAAAAATGTGAAATATAGAAACTTTTGAATATTAGGAGTATATGATGGAATATTAAATCACTAATAACATGAAATGGGATTGGAATCCTAACAAGGAACTTGAATAGCTAGAAACAAGAAAATCGTGAAATCGGGTGAAAAGTAAAAATGAAATTTTTACTCAAGTGGAAATAGAAATAGAATATGAATTAGATATTGACCTTGAAATTACGAAAGGTCACAGATACTTTAATCCATACCATGAATTATGTGCCTATATCTACAGGTACAAATACTAATGATTTTGTAGGTTTAGAAGAGTTTGTTGATGATGATGAGCCAAGCAAGGATCAAGAGGATGATCAAGATCAAATTATCTTGCCAATTTGGGATCATGCAGATGATGATTTTGTTTCAGAAACTGGAGATGAACCTTCTAATGATGCTAGTAAAGAAGGTGATGGGAATGTGTTCAAAGCAACTTCTGTGAACACTGTAAATCCTAAGAGCAGTGGGAATACAGATTCCACTGCTATGCAAGAAGTTTCCACTGCTACACTAGATGTGGAAAATACAACTCCAGTTACTCAGGAAGCTCAAGCTAGTGATGTTAAAATAACAAATATGCCTACTGAGATTGTAATTCCTCAAACTCCCCACACCACAATTCACAAATCACATCTACTTGAAAATGTGATAGGAGATGTACAATCTGGAGTCAAGACTAGAAGACAAACACAAATGACTGACATTCATGGTTTTATCAGTGAAATCTATGATTCAAAGAACCATGAAGGGAAGAATGAATGTCTGTTTATGTGTTTCTTATCTCAAATGGAACCAACGAATGTATTCAAGGCACTTGAAGATGAAAGCTGGGTAGAAGCAATGCAAGAAGAGTTTCTTCAGTTCAAAATTCAGAAGGTTTAGGTGCTTTGTGATTTACATGCTAGCGTGAAGGTAATTGGTACCAAGTGGGTGTTCAGAAACAAAAAGGATGAAAGAGGAATTGTCATAAGAAATAAGGCTAGGCTTGTGGCTCAAGGATACACTCAGGAGGAGGGTATTGATTATGAAGAAGTGTTTGCCCCAGTTGCAAGAATAGAAGCAATTAGGCTTTTTCTAGCCTATGCATCCTTTATGGGCTTCACAGTCTATCAAATGGATGTAAAAAGTGCTTTTCTTTATGGGCAAATTGATGAGGAGGTGTATGTTTCACAACCTCCAAGCTTTGAAGACCATGACCATCCTAACAAAGTGTACAGGGTTGTTAATGCATTGTATGGCTTGCATCAGACACCAAGAAAATGGTATGAGACCTTAGCTACTTATCTACTAGATAATGGGTTTCATAGAGGCAGAATTGATCAGACTTTGTTCATCAAGAAAGACAAAAATGATATCTTGTTGGTTCAAGTATATGTTGATGATATCATTTTTGGTTCTACAAAGCCAGAGATGTGTAAAGAATTTGAGAAGCTGATGAAAGATGAGTTCAAGATGAGTTCTATGGGTGAACTTACATTCTTTTTGGGACTTCAAGTACAACAAAGGCCAGATGGTATTTTCATCAATCAAGACAAATATGTGGCTGAGATAATTAGGAAGTTCAAATTCACTGATGCAAAGTCCTCTAGCACACCTGCAGACAGAACTACACGTCTGCTTTTGAAAGAAAACATTGGTGAAGCAGTTGATGTACATACTTATAGGTCAATGATTGGCTCTTTGATGTATCTTACATCATCAAGGCCAGACCATTATGTTTTGCAATTTTGTGGCTTGTGCAAGGTTTCAGGTCACTCCCCAAAGAATTCACAACTTGACTGCTATGAAGAAGATTTTCAAATATCCTTAAAGCAATATCCTCCATCTGGGAGTTATGGTAGCCCTAGAGAATCGGGGTTAAATTACTGCCAAAAACGTAACCAATACTTGCCCCAAAAAATCACTTTTGAGTATCGACGCTTTTTTTTTCCCTTATTAGGGTACTAAACTTGGCATTTTTGCCCTCTTTTAAACGCCATTTCGTAACCAATTTTATGACATTTTTGGCCCCTGAATTTTCAAAAGATTTGAAGGCCCCAAAATCGTCCAAAAGTGCGTAAAAGGGCCAAATTTTGAAGTTTAGTACACCATGAGGAAAAAAAAAAAGGTCGATAACTCCAAAACTGATTTTTTGGGCAAGTACGGTAAAACGTTTTGAAAGAATTACCCTAGAGATATCTCCCTATGGAGTTGGTTAACATATTCAGAATAGTAACTATGCTGGAAGCCTAGTTTGGGATAGATAATCTAACACAGGTGGATGCCAAATTTCTTGGATGTAGATTTGTGTCATGGCAGTGCAACGAAACAAACAATGGTGGCAACTTCATCAACTGAGGCAGAGTATGTGGCTGCTCTGCCAAGTTTGTTGTGCCAAGTTCTATTGCTTCAAAACCCAACTTTTTGGACTATGGGTATATTTTAATGAAATACTATCAATCTATATTGACAATAGCAGTACCAATAATGCATAATTAAAAATCCTGTTCAACCACTAAGACTAAACATATTGAAATTAGACCATCGTTTATAAGAGATTGTTATGAAAAAGCTAATTCAAGCGTGTCAAAATACATATTGCATGACAACCTATGCGATTTATTAACAAAAGGGCTTGATGTGGGAAGGTTTCAGTACATTGGTAACAAGGTATTGGAATGGCTCAATCCATAAAATTTTGATGTCTAATGGTCTGTGGTGTTGAGGGGAGGTTTTTGGTACTAAAATTGTTGTATATGTTTGTATATGTTTGTCCACTAATTTTTATGCAGCGGATAAAGACAACAGTGGAAACTAAATTGCAAACAATGGCAAGTTTTGCTCTCACAGTGGAAAAGGAAACCAGTGAAACTTAAAATAAACCATTCAACCATTCAACCATTCAAAAGTTTCATTACATAAAAAGAGAGCAAATACATCAACCATCAAAACACAAAATCCTAAAAACATACAACCTACACCATCTACTCCATAGGTTTCTTGCCCTTTCCCTTGTAGCTGTGCTTGGCCTTCCGAGCACTTTTCCTCTGGTTCTCTAAGGCTGGCCAAATATTTGGACTAGCAAGTCCAAGCACTTGTTTGGAAGGCTTTGGGAGTCTTGCAGGCTTCTCTAGAACTAGAATCTTCTTCATGTTTGACAGTGCATATTATAGAGCCTGTGATAGAGCCTTTGGCAACTCCTTTGAGATGGTGTATGTCTCATCATCATCAGAGGAGCTGGAGTAAAATTCAAGTGATGGTGGAGTAGGCAAATCATCAGAAGATAGAAGTGTTTCAACCTTCTTCTTAAGCTTCCTATATGAAGAGCTTGAAGCACAAGGTGGAAAGTACTTACCCCACCCTGATTCCTCTGACTCAGATGAAGATGAATCAGAAGATATGTTAACAATGTGTGGGTTATTGCTCATGGTGTATTAAGGATTTGTTGATGTAATGGAAAGTGTTTGATGATGATAATTGGTGATTCGAGCCCTTTTTATAGGCAAAGTCAACCCTAAGGGATAATTAAGAGAGATATTAACTCTTACCTGTTTTGGTAGGTTTGAGAAGTAAATATAGATATTATTTACTATATCGGGTTGACCATTAGGAGATATTTATGTGAATAGTGGCTTGGTCAAAAGTAACTTTGGGTTAACATCTTTGGCCTGCATATACTTTGCTGTATTCTAACTTATGCAGGTACTTAACCAAAATTTTGCTGGGAGTTGATCATAAAAGGTGTGTAACTGAGACACACAACAAATGTTTATTGATTCACCATGTCTAATCCACATAAGCATCAACTAGTCCAGAGCAAACGGCTACTGGTAAAGACTCATCAAATCCATTTATGGTTGATAGTTTACCAAAAACTATATGGTCATCAACTCACCATATTCCAAGTGATTAAAAGTTGGCTAGTCCATAGCAAACAGCATATGGTAAAGACATATCAAATCCGTTGATAGCTGGTAGTTTGCTAAAAACTATAAATAGAGCGGTACACTTTACATATGTTTTCTTTTACCACTGCTCTTAGAAAAATTTGTGAAAAGTTACAACTGCTAGTTCACAATTACCACTGCCAATGTAATTTTTACCACTGTTGAACTAGCCGTTACAACTGTTGTGTCAGTAACTTAATTTTTAACTAGCCGTTGAGAATAACCGTTTTGTCCTTACTTAAAGGGTGAAAATTAGAGAATTATCCTTACTTGCAGAAGTCGAATGATAAGAGTGGCGCTGTTTTCATGAGATTGTGGACTTTCTCAATACCACTCGCATAAGGTATGCTTTAATTTTTAAACCCACAATCTATGTCTCTCAAATCAAACAGTTTTGGAACTCTGTAGAGTCAATCACATTGAAGATGGAGACACACATGAAACTGTGGATGCTCTTAGAGCCACAGTGGATGGGGTAACTATTGATGTTACTGAATCATCCTTGCGGAGAGTTCTCCAATTGGATGATCTCAATGGTCTCATCACATTACCCATTCAAGAAATTCATGAACATCTCTCAACAATGGGGTATGATACATCTGACAAAAAGGTTACTTTCAAAAAGGGATGTTTTTGCCCCCATTGGAGATTTTTAATTCATACTCTTTTACATTGCTTAAGTCCTAAGAAAACATCTTATGAACAATTCAGTTCAATCATGGCTTATCCTTTGGTTTGTTTAGCCACTGATAGGACTTTCAATTTTTCAAAGTTTATTTTTAACAGTATGAAAGGCAATGTAAAGAGTACATATAATTTTTTGATGTATCCAAGGTTTGTGCAAGCAGTGCTAAATGAATTTCCACTACAACCACACAAAAGAGTTTACAAAACCCCCTGTCTTAAGCCAAAAGTTTTTCAAAATATGGATAAGGCTTCAGATGTTTGGAATGGGGAATTTAAACCACTTTTTCCTCAAATGCTTGCAAAGATTGCACAGGTACAGGGTGAAGGTGCAGCAATCCCAGTTGTACCCCAATACACACCCACAATTACAGTTCCACCTATCCATTACACCCCACCAGTTACTCACACAAATGAGAGGAGGCAAAAACAGCCAACTCCTCCAATTACAACATTGCATGTCCCTACACCTTTTGGTCTAGGAACAAGTAGTGGTGGTTCAAGGCTTCAACCTAGTCCAACTAGGGTAGAGTCTGAACCAATACCCCATGATTCACCTCTCTCAGCAGGTAACACAATTGGAAGTGATGAGGGTAGTGGGCAACAAATTGAATTGATGGAACTTTGTACCACTTTAGCAAAACATGTTGAATCTTTAGAGAAGGATCTGGCTCAGACAAAGGAGCAACATGCCAAAGATCTTAAGAGTATGCAAGCTGATATTCAGACCTTGAAGGAAGAGGTGCAGCGGTTAAAGAAGAAAAGAACTGCAAAGATTGTGATCTCATCCTCAACCTCACCTAATGATGGTGACTCAGAAGATTTCAGTGAAGATTTGGGTAATTCTCCCAAACAGGGGAGGAAAACAGATGCTGAGACTAAGGGGAGGAGAATAGACTTTGAAGATGATGGTAATTTTGACTTTGGCATCTCAGACTTAAGATTTGATGAACCAGTTGGAGCAAGCAATGACACTGAAGCAGTTGCTACTCAAGAGATTCCTCACCAGCAAATAGAGGAAAGACTTCATAATGATTTCCAACTGAGTTATTAGGTTCAGGTGTTCAGATCTTACCTGAAACTATTCTGGATACAGCTACAAGTCAACGACAACAGGCTGTTTCCACTGCAGAACAAGTATCTTCTACTGCAGAACTTTCCACTGATGATCAGATGATTCCCACTGCAGGGCAAAATATTTCCACTGCAGAGGAAGAAATTGAAAGAATCAGAAAGGAGAAAGAAAAAGTAGTTATGGCTAGTGAAGAAACTGAGCAACCTGGGAAGATTTCAGGAAGAGAACAAGCTCAGATAGACTATGATGCTGAGATTGCAAACAAGAAAATACAAGATGAGTTAGAGATTGCAAGTTTCATGGAGGCTAAAAGGTTATAAATTGGAAACAACTGCTCCAATAGAAGTTGCTCCAATTCCCACCGTTCCACCTACAATCTTCAAAGAGAAAACTACAGAGTTCACATATGTGCCAACTGAGGAAGAAGTTCAATTTATGATTGACAATGATCCAGTTGTCAAGAAGAAGGACATTGAACTAAATGCAGATAGGACTTTAACTGGAGAACAAAGATCAGCTCAACTAACTGATTTCATTCAAATGAAGAATGAAAAAGCACTTCAAGAGGCAATAGGTAAAGTCAGAAAAGGTCAGAAGAGGCCAAGACAACCAACCAAGGCACAGGTTATTGCAAAAATGAAAACTTATTGCTATCATGTTGGTGGTTGGAAAATGTCTCAGTTCAAAGGAATGTCACATGATCAGGTTGAAGGGATCTATTATAGAGTCAAAAGACAAGATAAAGATTTTATTCCAATGAACTCTGAAGAAGAAGAAAGAAGATTTCCAAATTTCAAAAGAAAAACTACAACTTCTGAACAAAAAACCGCTAAAAAGATATGAATTGCTCAAGAACAAGAATTCCAATCTGAGAAGCTTACAGAAGATCATCTGAATGCCATGATAGTAATGGAAGAAGGAGATTTTTATCCAGATCCACTACAAGTCAAACATGCTATTGTTGATTGGGAAATTTATATAGCTAACAATTTGGCTTCAACATGGAAGATTACTAGATTAGGTGGTGAAACTTCATCCTTCATTCAATTTGCAGATCTTATTAAAGCATGTGATAGAAGTGATCTTGATATGCTTTGGAAGTTGGTTCAAGAAAGATTCAAGGCAGATAATCTTAAAGATGTGAAGGAAATGCAACTATGGGTTTATCTAAGGAGACTTTATGAACCAGATTCTAATGATAGGTATTGGAAGTTTGAAGCTACAGATCTTAGTACTACATGGACATATTATGATTCACGTGAGGTTCATCATGTTTCTACAAAAGCTGGAGTGGATGCATTTATATTTGCAGAAAAGGAATATCCACTTAGAGCTGGAACTCTTGAAGTAATGTTGTCAACAAGATTAAGAGTTTATGAAATCACTGAGAAGGTTAAGGATTTGCTGCAGAAGATACAAGATCAGAGTTCAAGAGCTACTCAAGCTTTAAGAAGAAAATGAAGTGTTTGGAAGAATTCCCCCTATCCTCACAGATGCTAGTTGATTGAAGAAACTTATTGATTTGCAGAGAAATCATAAGTTTAGGGCAGGATTGTTGGGAATAATACTAACAGTTACCACTGTTAAGCTTGTGGAAGACACTGCTGAAGAATGCACTAGAAGTGGAAACACATTACCACTGCTAGTACATATTATTACCACTGCTAATAGGATAACTGTTTTTAATCGTGTATTGATAAGTATAGAATAGATTTTGTGTATATTCTATTTAGTTATGATTATCAATGTTGTAAAAATCGTGAATCGGTACTGAGGCGGTCCGGGGCCGATTAACGATTTTTTACCGATTAATCGGCCGATTTTTTTGACTCGGCCGATTTCCGTGGAATTCTCTCCAAGGTCAAGGCCGATTACCGATTAATCGGCTGATTCGGCCGATTTTTGCAACACTGATGATTATACTTATCTTGTGAAGGACTCCTTGTGCTATAAAAGGAGGTCCTAGGTTAAAGTTCTTTATAGGTATCTTTGTGAAAGCTTCAAGGTGTAAACCCTAGTGATATTTAGATCACTCGTATTCAATATATTGAAGCTGCAAGTTTGGTTAAACCTTTGTGTTATTTACATACAACTGTTCTCACTCACAATACAATCTTCTAAGTACTACTAAGTAAATTCCGCGTTCTTGTTAGTATTATTCAAAGTATCACTCTAACACAAGGCGTGTGTTTCGATCCATCAATTTCTTACGGGGAGGGGAAGCTACATCGGAAACATAGCAATCTTAACTATTAAAGTGGGGTATGGATGGAGTAGGGGTTAAAGTAGGTACAGTCGGAATATCACCACCAAATGCTTGCATATAACCATTATATGCTTGCATATAGGGATCATTCGGGGTAGGTTCTAAACCTAAGTTAGTTAAGATATTCTGGGCTAATTCTTCCAGAGAATTAGAACCAGAAGATGAGTGGGTAGGAGTAGCCGGGGTATACTCATAACTATTGTGGAGTTTATTAATAATTCCTTAGATCGTTTAACACTAGGTTTTTAGACCTTTATCTAGGATAATATCAATGTTCACAAGTTATAAAACAAAGCGGAATAAGAACAAAGATATTCAACCAGGTTTTTCCCCAACAAAGATTTCAATTATATTAAACGTGCTATCTACAATAACAAGGATCAAACGATCTTGAAAGCTCATAAACCCTAGACGTTTTTCTATGACAAAACGTCTAGACACACACACACACACACGAGTACGAGAGTCTTCACACATCAGGAAAAACAATCCTGCACATACCACAATCACAAAACACAAGATGCAGAAGAGGTTACCCTCTTCTCGTCACTTTATTAGAAAATAGAAAGAAGTCAGAGACACGGGTTGCAACCCATGTGATGCTAATGTTTTTGTTTACCGAGTCACTAGCCGGACTCGACCCTGAATTCATTGGTCCTTGGGGAATCAACAGGTGGAAGAGACAATCTCCATCGGACTTTCATTCAAAATGTTTGGATAAACATTGAAGTACGTGAAAGTTCCACACCGATTAGATATACCCGGGTTTAAATAGTAGAAACTATAAGCGGTGATTCCAAGGTCAAAGATGGTATCCTCACTCCCGAATGAGATGAAAAGAGGAGAAGTCACGGGGTACGTGAAGAAAGGAAAGAAAATCATGATAACAATCATGATAAGATCGTCATCCGGAAGATGAAGTTCAGTTCTATTAATTTGGATTTCATCGTTTAAGCTTTTGGTTTTGAAAACATCCTGGGTGGGAGGGTGGGACATTTTGTCATCAAAATAAAAATTCTCATGATTGAGAATCTTTCCCCCCGATCATGATTTTTCTTGCCATCCAAGTAATCATACTCCGGAGGAGATATGATATGAGTGAGTTCACCGGAGAACTCCTCAAGAAGAGATTTAGCGATAGATTGGTACTCTTTAGCTCTAACTCATGAAGGATATACGGAGGTGGGACATTTGTGGTACTTCGTGGGGTATAAACATGCACCTTGTCCATTATAGTCTCCGTTTCAGACTCATCACTATCCTCGTTCTGAACATCAAAGATTGGATTATCATAAATTAAAGTGAATTTAGAATCAAAATCAAAAAAAGGATTGGTGAAACTCGTATTGAATGTTTCGGAAACAAGGTGATCAACATCCTCTTCAAGGCTGACTATCTCGTAATGTGGAAGTGATGCATCAATAAATTCGATGTCTTTACAAGATAAAGAATCGTCATCACTATGTGAATCACAATGCTCGGTGTTAGGATAAGAATCGAGTGATGGATCATGATATAAAAGACTTTCAATTTCTTCCAGAACGGCTTCGAAATGAAAGAGATCATCGTCACTTCCCGGAGGAAGTGGATCGATGTGAGCGAGTTCATCGCGAACTCCTCAAGAAGAGAATCATCATCAGAATGAGGAAGTGATGCCTCAACATACTCAATGTCTCCATACGATGTGCAATCATCGTTAGAATCGGAGAAAGTCTCAAAATGATCTTTTGAACACTCAAGAGGGGAAGGAAAATCACACATATGATCAAGAATTCCCTGGAACTCACTTGGGATTGGGACAAGGTTCTCAACACTAGACTTTATGAATTCGTCCGATTCCTTTTCAGGAATAGTGTCAAGATGCTCGTCCCCCATACTTAGAGAGTTAGTGGGATCTTCGGGTGTGATTGCAGCTGACTAAGGGAGTTGAGAAGGCCTAGCATACATGGATTTTATGATTTCCATTTGCTCTTCTACTAGTAACTCCTCCATATTCTTTTCTCCCTGTTTTTCCTCTGATGGAATCTCAACTGATGAACTTGATGAATCTTTATAGAATTGTAGAATATCAAGGGTATCTTCATCATTACTGTCATCATCTTCATTGAGAAGAGCAGGATTGCGAAATATGGCATGTGTTCTAGCTGCTCGTTCTTCGACTAGTAATTCTTCCATGATTCTTTCGTTTCTAGCAGCTTGTTCTTCGGTAAGTAATTCCGCAATAGATTTATCACGAGAATTTTGAATGAGTGGAATTTGTGGGGGTGGGGATTTGTCAAAACCGGAAGTACTAGAACAATGATCAGGTTCATAGTACGGTTGACATTGATAATCATCATGAGGACCCCCACAATATACACAAGAAAAACTTGGTACATTTTGAAACGATGTATTAGTCAACTCCTCCTTAAGTTCTTTCAATACCTCTAGAGCCTTTAGACAAAGGTCTTGCTGGGTTTGTTGAGGAGTTGCTTGAATCATTTGGCACTGTGGAGGTTGGTCATGATACGAATAGTTGTAATTGTTACAAGGAAATGGATTCCTCGTTTGACAATTGGAGCTGAAGTGTGGACCTCCACAGTACTCACAACAATATGATTGTTGTGACTGATTTGGTGAATAATATGGATATTGGTCATTTTCAAAGTTCTGATTGTTACCAGGAAACTGTTCATAGACAAACGTGTTTCCTGATTGACAATCAAAACCGTAGTGTGAACCTCCACAGTACTCACAACAGTAAAACTGATGAGGCTGTGAGTCATATGTGCTTGGGTTATGACTAGAGTTATAATTATCACCAGGAACATGCTCATAGACAAGCGTGTTTCCTGATTGACAATCAGAACCATANAATATGGATATTGGTCATTTTCAAAGTTCTGATTGTTACCAGGAAACTGTTCATAGACAAACGTGTTTCCTGATTGACAATCAAAACCGTAGTGTGAACCTCCACAGTACTCACAACAGTAAAACTGATGAGGCTGTGAGTCATATGTGCTTGGGTTATGACTAGAGTTATAATTATCACCAGGAACATGCTCATAGACAAGCGTGTTTCCTGATTGACAATCAGAACCATAGTGTGAACCTCCACAGTACTCACAACAGTAAAACTGCTGAGGCTGGTTTGGTGAATTGTGTGGATAATGGTCATTTCTAAAGTTCTAAGTGTCACCAGAAAACTGTTCATAGACAAACGTGTTTCCGGTTTGACACTCAAATCCTTGGTGAGGACCTCCACAAAATTCACACGAATATGTCTGTATCTCATGGTGTGGGAGCTAATGAAATAAATCAGTCGTGTCATGGTAAGAATAGAGATTCTGGTTATAGACAGACCCGTTTCCTGAGTCTACCATGCCACAACTAAGACAATTACCAGCATTATGAGGGTCACCACACCATTGACAACCCAAATGGTGTGGATACGACATAAAAGAGAATCAAAGGGTTACAGAGGGTAAGGGATAAAGAATCAAAAAGGTAAGAGGGTAAAGGTGAATATTTTTGGAGTTTTTAAAAAACATTTTGTAAAAACAAAGAAGGAAAATATTTTTGGGTTTTTGAATGTTTTTGAAAACTGAAATACGATATTTTTGGCAATCAATCCGTCAAATGAATTAACTTCATGATTTGTTTTGTTTTAATGAAAATATACAAAGGGATGGTAAATTTACAAAGAGGTGAATTTAAAAATCACGATAGTTAAATACGTTTGAATACACACACAACCTTCTCGGCAGCGGCGCAAAAATTTGATTTGTGCTAAAGCAGTCAGCCCAAGTCAACCACAGATGTGGTCAAGATGGTCAAACTGCTTGGGCCAAATCTCCCTGGAGGATAGTGTTTCCCCGGGTCGTTAAGTCCCAGCGAGGTTTGAAATGGTATTGAAAACGTCTTGTGATCGAGTGAATTTGAATGGGAAAGAGATTATGGGTGATTATACTAAGGGAATATGAGAGAAAATAACTCAAATAAACAATATTAACAAATAAGGAAAGCCAAATAAACTAGAAACATATTAAAACTTAAAAACGTACGTTTAAATTAAAATAAACGTAAACGTACGAAATAAAAAGTGAAACGTGAGCTATAAAAATCCTACGGGTATGAAAATTACTTTTTTACAATTCTAATGACAAAAGAAAAGTTTAGAAAAAAGAAAATTATTATTTTTTGACTTTTTATTTAATTATTATTAATTAAAAACTATTTTTAAATATTTAAATACAATAAAAATGCAATTTAATATGAAATAAAGCTAGAAAAATGAAAATTTAATTTTGAAAATTTTAAAATAACCTAGAACTAATTTTAAAACTGAAAAATATTTTATTTTATTATTATATATATATAAATATTTTTTTTGCTTTTTTATGAATTTTTATTAATTAAAAAGGATTTAAAAATACTTAAAAAATAATTTTAATTATTATAAATACTAAATGACTTTAGAAAATTATGAAATTTTGCAAATAATTCTAAAATATTATTCTAATTATAGGGAAAAAAATTTATAAAAAAGATACACCTAATAAGTAGTTTGGGCTAAAAAGCAGTTTGAATAAGCACTTCAAATAAGCAAATAAGCACTAGAATGCACCAAAAGCTCAGGTATAGTGTAATAGACTACAAACTTACTTCAACTCAAAAAACTCAAATAAGCCCAGGCCGTAAGCCAGATAAGCAATAAGCAGTTTGCATAAAAGAAGCCTAAGGTACCTACTTCTAGCTTAATTTTAAGCTGCTAATTAAGCAGATTTTTGGAAAGCGACGGAGGCAAAATTAAGCTTATACTACTGGCTATCCAAGAAGTACAATATCATTCAATAAGCTCAAGTAACTAGCTCACAATGGGCTTGTGAAAATCACTGTTTGGCCTAGTTCATATGGTGCAGGGCAGTTAAGAGGACTTATTGGAGACCTAAAGTAAGCTACCAAACAAGCAGCTAAAGCCATAAAAACCTAAAACCCATGAAGCTAGTACTATGAATTTTCCAAAACACTAAAAATCATGCAGTGAGTCCAGGCAATGAACTATAAAAAGGCTTATAACAAAGAGCAGCTGGGACTAAAGCTTATAAAAAAAAGGAAAAAATTGAAAAGTAAAAAGCTATCTAGAGGATGCTATAAGCTAAACTAAAGGGAAAATAAGCTAAGTGCAAACTAAGGGATACCTAAATAAGCTAAGGGAACAGAATTAAGCACTTATATAGCTCCTAAAAGCACTAAACAAGCATAATCTATCCTAAAGCTACTGATGCAGAGATGGGTTGAGGAGCTTACTTTGGGGCCTAAGTTAAGCTACTAGATGATAAGCTAAATATCAAAAAGCCAAATAAGACAAACTACACCAACAATTGAGCTTATAGAACCAATTAGTAGGAATTTGAATAAGATTTAAGCTAAGAAAAAGGCAAGAATATACTGACAGATAAGCACATTGCAAACTTGTGAAAACCGCTCACTAGGGGGTTTTTAAGCTAGATTTAAGATAAGCAAATGATAAATTTAAGTTCTAAAAGCTATAAAGTAATAAAGATAAGCTTCCAAGGAATACATAGAAACAAAAATTAAAGATTTTGGGCAAGTAAATAAGCTAAAAAGTGGAAATGAAAAACCTATGTTGAGGCAGTTAGGCTGCTGAGCAGTTGGGTTAAACGGGTAGGAAACTGATTTTTTTGACTTAAAACCTGCCAAGACCAGATGTTAAGCAACTTACATCACCTCTTTAGAGCCAAATGAAAACAAAGACTACAACTACAAAGGCCTAACCCTAGTTGCTACCTAAGCTCATTATCACAACAGTATTAAGCCAAGATTGCTCAGGAGATTCATACAAAAGCTTTAAATCTGCAAAACAAAGTTTAAATTAACTAGAAAACCACTAATCACACTCTATTAAAGCTGAACTAATTTGGATCATGGAATAAAAAAAGTTTTAACTAAAAAAATGCCCTGTGCCAAACACTCTCTTAACTTGGTCTGATTTGAGATTTGAAATGAAAGAGGCCAAAACAAGTTATCACTTTGGAACATAAAAGCATAATAGACTATTTTAAGTACTTAAAAGCTAATGTTAACAGAAAATGAGGACAAAAATAAACTAATCTACTTTTGCAATATAATCTTGGAATGATGAGATTTTGATGCAAAAATAAAGACAATATATACTGAAGCTATACTAAAGACAACAAATAGTAACCATAAGCTAATTGGGACATATTAAAGTACATAAGCACATGTAATAAACTAATAAGCAGTTTCAACTGTAATAAGCTAATAAGGAAATGACAGTTGAAAAGAAAATGAAAACTTGCTATTAAACTTGAACTAGTACAGGGAGCATCAATAATCAATCTTAAAAATATCAATAACCATCCCGTTTCCTTTTATGTTCCTTTTTAGTTTTTGTTATTTCATTTTTAGATTAAGATTGAGTCGAGTCTTGACTTAAGCAACGATGTAGAGTGCATGTATTTGATCATGATAATTAGCTTGCCACCACTAAATACCCCTTATTCCAACCAAACCGTGTTATCATATCCCTACACCTTACGTTACAACCCTTTATAAAGCCCTCTTTGATAGTTTATCTTAGGTGCTTACGCCTAGTGGAGGAGTAATTGATCCTTTCCCAAGCCTATGGTAATCTATTTGCTATGACAGGTAGTGAGTGTTATTTTCCGTTTCCATTTATGAGATATAAACTTTATGACATTTGAGAGATGTGAGAATCCAAACACTATTTGTGAGGTGCTAGTGTATGATTTCCGTGCTTGTTATGATTAGGGTCTAATAACTATTTGTTGTAATTACTTTTATATTCGTGTTAAATGACCCCTAACTCATATTTTGATTGGAATAAAAGCTCATTTGCTTGAGGAC
Organism: Artemisia annua; assembly: GCA_014162995.1. NCBI lineage: Eukaryota > Viridiplantae > Streptophyta > Magnoliopsida > Asterales > Asteraceae > Artemisia > Artemisia annua. The sequence goes on from LBNU01039048.1 coordinate 105,913, forward strand.
AAGCAAATCTCAAGTGTAAGGGTATTTGATGAGACGAAAAGTGTTACGCTTTTAGGGGGTCATTTAAGCCCTAATTCGTATAAATGTGAGCCCTAAATCGTTCCTTTTGTAATTTTAGGTACTTTTGAGAGTAATTCTGGAAAACATGCATATTCGGACGTTTTTGGAGCATAAAAGTGAAGAAAATAACAAAGTCTCAAAAGATGGTGAATTTACAACCTGACGGCGTCAGAAGTCACAAGGTGACGCCGTCAGCAAGCTTTGACAAAAAGAGTGGAATCCAATTTTCAAATGACGGGCCAGAGGAAATTTTGGAATTAACACCTGACGCCGTCAGGTGTTAGGAAAAGTAGGCCGTCAGGTTATATTTTAAAGAGTGACGGCCCCGAAGGTTTTATAAGGTGACGGCGTCAGAAGTGGGTCTAGGCCATCCGAGAAACCTAATGGCGGCGAGCTGACGGCGTCAGCCATTATAACCTGACGCCGTCAGAGTGTAAAATCTATATATAGTTTTCTAATTTTCATTCATTATGTGTGGAACTTTGTGGAGAACTTTTAGGGCAAACCCTAAAGACGAATTTCATGTACTTTTTAGGGTTTCCAACCCTTGGAACCCTCATGCTTAATTAAAGATAAGTCTTCCCTTTAATTCAATCAATATGTCTATGTGTTGGTTGATTATCTCTTTTACTTGTCTTTTAATTAACATGTGTAGCTAAATTNCTTGGCCAGTTTTCTAATTTTCATTCATTATGTGTGGAACTTTGTGGAGAACTTTTAGGGCAAACCCTAAAGACGAATTTCATGTACTTTTTAGGGTTTCCAACCCTTGGAACCCTCATGCTTAATTAAAGATAAGTCTTCCCTTTAATTCAATCAATATGTCTATGTGTTGGTTGATTATCTCTTTTACTTGTCTTTTAATTAACATGTGTAGCTAAATTCTCTAGTGTTTGCTTAGATCTAATGAAACCTAACTATTAGTTATTGGTTAATTGGTGTGTGTTGTTGTTTGTTGGGATGATTGTTCCATCAATGTTAGGCTCAAGAAAACTGGCCAACCTCCTTTATGGTAACGTGCTTGAACGTCTTGGGAAACATGTAGCCAAGGCATAATAGGCTATTAAGGTAGTATTTAACGCATGAGCCACTGTTTACAACCCCTATGGTTGTGCCGTGCATGGAATAGGCCGAGATAAGAGCTCATAGAATTGGAGAGATATGTATGTCACTCCTTGAGTTATTAGGAATACACCCTTCATCCACACAAGTAACACACATATCAATTAACCGGTAAAAGATAGTTAGGGAGTAATGAAATCTAAGTAAACATAATTTTCTCCATATTGTTTTCACAACCACAATAGTTTAGATATTTATTTTATTTTAATTTGCAAAAGTAGTAAACTTGGGTTAGTTGACTAGCAACTAATTCCGCCCTTCTTCCAAAAACCGAGATTTTAATTGCTTTCTAAAAAATGTGCCGTGCATGGCATAGGCCGAGATAAGAGCTCATAGAATTGGAGAGATATGTATGTCACTCCTTGAGTTATTAGGAATACACCCTTCATCCACACAAGTAACACACATATCAATTAACCGGTAAAAGATAGTTAGGGAGTAATGAAATCTAAGTAAACATAATTTTCTCCATATTGTTTTCACAACCACAATAGTTTAGATATTTATTTTATTTTAATTTGCAAAAGTAGTAAACTTGGGTTAGTTGACTAGCAACTAATTCCGCCCTTCTTCCAAAAACCGAGATTTTAATTGCTTTCTAAAAAATACAAAAAATACAAAAAGAATCTTCCTTCCTCCTTTATACCTATTAGAGTAGCTTTTCTATCCTAACGAACACTATTCCCTGTGATAGAACGATCAATCCCCCGTACTTACCACTATCCTATACTACATCGGTCAGGTACACTGCCTGGTGGTGTCGTAAGCCTCTTGAGATCCCTCGAGAGGTAAAACATGTTGTAAGGTCACAAAACCATGCATCAAGTTTTTGGCGCCGCTGCCGGGGAATAGTTATTGTTTTGGTAGAATTTTTATTTTATTAGGTCTACTTGCTAGATTCCTTTCTAGTGAGATTTTTATTTTTAGTTTCTAGGTTTTCTTTAGTTTATCTTTTTCTTTGTGCCTTTTGTTTGTAAAATCATTTTCATTTGTCATCATGGCGGATGAAATTCCATTTAGATCACTAACAATAGAGGAACAATTAGTTTACTCGGATAGATTTGCTTCTTGTTGTTCCAATGAATTTTTAAGTGATCTTATGTATATACAAGAGGAGATGGGTGTAAAGTTTGATAGATTTGATGAATTGTGTGCATGTGTGGCCTCTATTAAACAATCGTTTTTAGGATCAATTCCTTTTAGTAAGACCCTTTGGAAAGATTTTGAGGAAAGCCTCCTAACCGTAAACCATAAGTTTAATGAATCAATGGGTTCGTACACATCACAACTTGAGGAAACAATTGAGGAGGATTTAGCCGAACATGATCACATTGATAAAAAAGACCTAGGTTTTATGATCAATGACTTTGAATCTCAAGGAACACATGATGAATCCTTTAGGCAAATTGAACATAGTGATCAAGTTATTGAGGAAGATTCTTACGAATCGGACTTAGAGCTTGAAATGGCTAGGATTTGAGATAACTAGGAACATGTTTGGGTTAGATTCTACTAAAATACATGATGAGGATAAGGATGAGGTAAATAACACAAACCTACAAAGTACCCCACAACTTCCACCATCACTTGAGGAGTACACACCACCCATGACATACCCGGAAGAAGTAGAAGAGACTATAGGAACCCCAATAGAGGTAGAGACCTTGGATCAAACACAACTAGAGGATATAGGTTTGAATACTTATAGTCATAACCTTTCTTTTAGTTCTATGGAAGTTCCTATTTTTGATGAACCGGAGCCTCAACCAAAACCGTTACCTAATCTTCCATCCTTGGATGAAAATTTAGGAATTGAAATAGGTCCCGATCCACCCATCAAACCATATAGTATGGGTAGTTTTACGATGAAGGTAGTAGACTCTAAACCATGTGGAATGGAAGCTAATATAGGAGTCAACCATGACCTTACACACTTATATCACCCATTCATGATTGATCACAAGAAACATTATGGGTTTAAACCGGGTTTACTAGGTCAAGATGGATTCCCAACTAGGAGTCACTCGAAGTTGATAGAAGATGATCCCTTTTTAGGAGAAAACTTTAATTCACCCATTGACCAAAGTGAACTAGGTAAGGTTATTATGAATGGAACACACCCCTTTGAGTATATAATTAATCCACCACTCTTTCCTCATGAGGCATACCTCCACCGAGATGGTGTGTATCGCTACTACCACCCGCACTTAATCTTAAGTGTTGGGAAAACGTCCCCTTTATCCGTTAAATAAGGGTAAAGTCAGGCTCGTGACTCGAACAAAAACAAGCGCTTCTTGGGAGGCAACCCAAGCTTTGTGTGTTTATTTGTTTGTTTGTTTGATTTTATTTGTTTCCATATGTAAGTTATATTTCTTGTTATTGATTCATGCTTCAAACTAAATTGTGAAAATGCTTTATTTTGTTTTTAACTCCGTCTTAACTACATATAAAGGTATTTTGCAAAAGCTAAGTGTAAGGAAAATCTAAATCGGTTTATATAGAACGAATGGACATGAATCATAACAATGAAATTAGCATACATATTAGTATTTATGTGAGTCAAATGCTTGTATCGAGTCATAATGAATTTTTGCAGGAATTCCAGGAAGTAAGATCTAGTTTTTCCAGAATTTTTTCCCGGAAACTTAACATGAGAATTCTGTCAGAACTTTCTGACGGCGTCAGGATTAACACCTGACGGCGTCAGGTTAAAATTTTCTGCAATTTTTGAAAGTTTTGTATTTCTCCCGGAAAAATAAAAAGTTTTGTTAATTCTTTAACTTATTAAATCTCCAGGAATTCTGCAAAATATTCATTCCACAAGCATTATATCCTATTATGTAGATTTTACCACCGATTTTATGCAAGGTTGGCCTTTATCTTTTTCAGGTTAACAGGTTATTTTGGACAAGAAGACGTTTATTATTTCGGAAGGGAAGCTTTGAACGTTCGTCTATCTTGAAAGAAGATCTAACCATGTTACATCACTATCCACAACAAACGATTCAGGGGAGTATTTGATTTCATTCTTTCATCTTATTTACTTTTACGTCTTTTATTTGAACATTGGGGACAATGTTCGGTTTAAGTGTAAGGGGGGTAAATGAAAGCACCGTTGAGAATATACCTATGCTTGATATTTTGCTTTGTTTGATAGTAAATTTGTAATAAAACCAAGAGAAATGTTTGTTAGGGCAATTTTAGCGCCAATTTAAAATTGTTTACAACATTTAGAAGTGAAACCTTGATCTTAATGAGCGTCTCATGGATAGGAAATTGTATGACCAGCACAAAACCGTACCACTCAAAAATTTTCCACCTCAAATATGTGAGGTTCGCCCCTAGAATTGGTAGGAAAAGCATCCATCTTTGGTGCTATAATGTGAGTACCGGTATTATTTAGATTCTAGAACTTGCGTTAGGACCATCTCAAATCCACAAGTGAGACTACATTCGTGTAGTTAAGATTTACTACATGATAAGAGGCATTAGGATTAACCCATTGTTTTACACCCGTATATTTGTTATAATTACATTGACTTCATTGGTCAAGTAATTTTCCCACACCCTTTGCGTTGTACCCATTTTTGGTACACGATACCCCTAGTACACCCTTCCGAGCCTATCCTTTCATTTCGACCTTTGAGCATCTTACTCAAAGTGAGAATTTG
>LBNU01039049.1:21705-37643 GCA_014162995.1 Artemisia annua
TATCCTAATGCCTCTTATCATGTAGTAAATCTAACTACACGAATGTAGTCTCACTAGCGGATTTGGGATGGTCACTAACGCAAGTTCTAGAATCTAAATACTACCGGTACACAAACAAGCATCTAAATAAACTTAGTCGATCGCTAGCGTGAGTCCTTAACGCTTCAACTAACGGATGGTCACTAGTGCACTTCTTGGATCGCTGGCGCGTTATTTGCATAACGGATGGTCACCAAGGCATACATTAGATCGCTAGCGCGTTAGTCAATTAATCTAACACTCGGATGGTCACTACCTTATTCATAAATTTTTGAGTGGTACGGTTTTTGGGCTAGTAATAAAATTCCCTATCTATGAGACGCTTATTATGCCTAAAGTTTCACTCCTATAAGTTGTAAAAAAATTTAAATTTGGCGCTAAAGTTGCCCTAACCAATATTTCTCTCAGTTTTATTACACATCTACCATTAAACAAACAAAAATCAAGCGTAATTGCATTTTCTAAGGTGTCTTCATTTACCCCCCTTACACTTAAACCGAACATTGTCCCCAATGTTCACATAAAAGATGTAAAAGTAAAGAAATTGAAAGAATGAAACAAATACTCCCCTGATTCGTTTGATGTGGATCGTGTGGTAACATGGTTAGATCTTCTTCCAAGATGAAGTGATATCTTCAAGATTAAGGTGATGCCAAAAACTTGATGTCATGAACTAAATGCCACGTTCATCTTCTTGTCCAATATAACCTGTTAAACCTGAGAAAAAAATATAGGCAAACCTTGCGTAAAATCGGCGGTAAAATCTATATAAGGATATAATGCTTGTGGAATGAAAGTTTGCAGATTCCTGGAATTAAAGATGCAGTAAATTTCATGATCCCGGTAGAAAAACTAAATTTTANTGGATCGTGTGGTAACATGGTTAGATCTTCTTCCAAGATGAAGTGATATCTTCAAGATTAAGGTGATGCCAAAAACTTGATGTCATGAACTAAATGCCACGTTCATCTTCTTGTCCAATATAACCTGTTAAACCTGAGAAAAAAATATAGGCAAACCTTGCGTAAAATCGGCGGTAAAATCTATATAAGGATATAATGCTTGTGGAATGAAAGTTTGCAGATTCCTGGAATTAAAGATGCAGTAAATTTCATGATCCCGGTAGAAAAACTAAATTTTAAAAACTTTTCTGGAAATAGTACCTGACGCCGTCAGGTTGTGAATCTTACGCCATCAGAACTGATCTGACAGAATTTTTATGTTTAGTTTCCGGAAAATTTCTGGAAAAACAAATACCTTAATTCTTGGAATCCTGCAAAATTTCATTATGACTCGATACAAGCATTTGACTCAAACAAATGCTAATATGTATGTTCATTTTACATTGCTATGATTCATGTTCAATTCGTTCTTATAAACAAATTTAGATTTTCCTTACACTTATCTTTTGCATAATACCTTTATATGTAGTTAAGACGAGTTAAAAACAAAATAAAGCATTTTCACAATGTAATTTGAAAAATGAATTGTTAGCAATAAAAATAAAACATACATACGGAAACAAATAAAATCAAATAAACAAACAAACAAAACAAATAAAGCAAATAAAGCTTGGGTTGCCTCCCAAGAAGCGCTTTTCTTTATTAACGAGTCTTGTAGCTAGACTCAAAGTCACTCTCTACCCTATGTAAGTGAGTTCCTCATCGAGGATATCTCTAGGGTTGAGTTTGGTTTGAAGTTTCCTATTGGTCCGCTCAGTACGGTATATCTTTTCAAACTTCTCTCCATCCGGATCATATATTGTCATCTTTATGTGCCATGACCCATCTCCTTCCTTAGGTGGTTTGTCCCAATTCCATTTATGACCATCATTTTCGCTTTTCCACTTATTAATTGCTAGGTTAATTGGCAAAACCCCTAGGAAATCAATCATTTTCCTAAAAACTAGAGGATCTTCAAATGGGTCCAATTCGGTGTCCCTAGCCAAGAGTTGTTCTACCGTATGTGTTTGGTTCACAAAGTCCTCTTCTAAGTAAAATGGGCGTTGGGGTCCTATGTAGTCTCTATTAATCCAAGGTCCGTATCTAGATGGCCTTCTATTTAATTCTAACCAATGGGGCGTTGGTTCCTCATTAGTATCATAGGCATGTTTCTTAACATCGTATACCGACCAAGTTTCACCTTCTCCTACCGCTATCTTGGATTCCTTACAATCAATCATAGCACTAGCGGTTGCTAAAAATCCTCTTCCTATCAATAAAGGGCATGTAGGGTCACTAACCATATCAAGGACGTGGAAATCTGCTAAAATAGTTAATCTTCCTATATGTACTAACACGTCTTTGACTACTCCAACCGGGTAAGCGACACTTCCATCTGCTAAGCCTATTATTACCTCAGTTTCTTCAAGTTTTCCTAGTTTAAGAGAGGTGTAGAGAGGTAATGGAAGTAAGTTAAGGCTCGATCCAAGATCGGCTAATGTATCATAAGCCTCTGAATTACCGATCTTGCAAGGTAGAACAAATAAGCCCGGATCATCTAATTTCTTAGGTAACTTGTTTTGAACGAAAGCGGTCCCTTTGTCACCTAACTTGAGCTTCTTCTCATATTTTTCCAAGAGGGCATTGTAGTAGGGAGCACGGGTTAAGACATTAATAACTAGACGTTCAAGGTGGAGCTCCTTGAATTCTTCGTTAAGGTTTTGAAGGGGCGGTGTTTCAAGTATGTTGTTGACCAATTTGGTGTTGGATACCTTACTCTCGTGGTCACTTTGAGAAACTTGGGTTTGTTTGAAACACGTACTCATGGCATTCACTGAGTAGTATTGTGGACAAGAACTAGGAGACGAAATCGATGAAATGGCGTTAACGTTTAGTTTTGGGTTCTTGACCGTGTCACTTGGGAGTGCCCCCATGTCTCGGTCATTGAGAACTTTCAACAAGGTGTCAATCTTATTTGTCATCTCGCTTTGTTTTTGTTTGAAATCGGCTTCAAACTTTGCTAAACGAGCTTCTTGAGATGCCATAAAGTTGGACATCAATCCTTCAAAGTTATTGGAACTACCATAGTTGTTGGAAGGATTGTTGTTGAAAGCACGGTTCGAGGATAAACCGTTTTGTTGAAAACGATTAGGCGGATTGGAGGAATTGTTTTGGGGTGCGTTTTGATTTTGTTTCCAACTAAGGTCTGGGTAATTTCTCCAAGAAGGGTTGTACGAATCACCGTAGGGGTTTGGCTCGGGTTTGAAAGTGTACCACTTGTCTCCCGCTCTGTCGGTACGCGAGGATGCGTAGTCCGCAAAAGCTTGTTCGGGGAGTTCCATGCAATCACGAGTGTCGTGGGGACCACTACAATACTCACATGAAGAAGTGATTTTGTTCACTTGGCTTGAAGGTTTAGGAGCTTCGTAGGACTTCATGAGATACTTGACTTGGTCCTCAAGTTCCATGATCCTACGGTCGGAAGTGCTTGAATTATTCGAAGGCAAAGATATTGCCTTGACCGTTTTATTCAAATCACGGGGATCATTCCAACTTTCGTTGTCATAGAGAGCAAGATCTTCTATGAGTTCCCATGATTGTTCCGCACTTAGATCACGTAGCTTGCCACCGGCCGCTTGGTCAATGGTTTTCCTCGTGGGGATATTGATATGGTCATAGAAGATTTGGACTTGGAGCCAAAGGTCTATGCCATGGTGAGGGACTTTTTGGAGTAAGTCCTTGAATCGAGTCCATGCCTCGTAGAGGGTTTCGCCTTGACGTTGTTGGAACATCAAGATATCATTCCTTAACTTGGTGATTCTTCCCGGTGGGAAAAACTAAGTAAGGAAGCGAGTGGTGACATCATCCCAAGAGGTGATGGATCCTACGGGTAGACGTTCAAGCCATTGACTAGCTTGGTCTCGCAGAGAGAATCGGAAGAGACGTTATCGGGTCGTCTCTCGAGTTTCAACATCAAGGTCTATGGAGTCAACGATTTTAAGAAAGTCCTTGAGATGTTGATTTGGATCTCCGGAGCAAAGTCCATGGAATGCACATCCGCTTTGCACCAACCGGATGGTGTCGGATCGCAAGGGAGACACATTGGCTCCTTGGGTGAGCTCAATGGTGTTTCGATAGCCTTGGTGGCTAGGACGGGAGTATTCTCCTAAAGTGCGGGCTCTAGGAGGTGGGTTTGGTTGTGGTATGTTTTGTTGTGGTGGGTTGTTGGGATCAAGGATATTACCACCTTCCATGATGGCGGTTGGTAATGGTTACGAACAAAAACACGAAGAAATAAGATAGACTAAAGAAAACCTAGAAAAACAAAATAAAAATCTCACTAGAACGGAATCTAATGAGTAGACCTAAGTAAAAAATAAATTTCAACCTAAGCAATAACTATTCCCCGGCAACGGCGCCAAAAACTTGATGCGTGGTTTGCAACCTACGCAGTAGGTTTTACCTCTCAAGGGATCTTGAGAAGCTTGCAATCCCTACCAGGCAGTGTACCTGACCGATGTAGTATAGTGAAGTGGCAAGTACCGTGGGATTGATCGTTCTCTCGGGGAATAGTGTCGTTAGGATTGAAAAATACTCTAATTTAGGTCTAAGGGTTGAGGGATGATTCTTTTTGTATTTTTATATTTTATGAAAGCAAGTAAAATCTCGGGTATTTGGAAGAGTGGGCGGAATTAGTTGCTAGTCAACTAACCCAATTACTACAATTGCAAATAAAATAAAATAACAAGAAAATAAAAGGTCGTGAAACTTATATGGAGAAAAGTGTGTTTACTTAGATTTCCTTACTCCCTAACTATCTTTTACCGGTTAATTGGTTTGTTACNGTGCGGGCTCTAGGAGGTGGGTTTGGTTGTGGTATGTTTTGTTGTGTTAGGTTGTTGGGATCAAGGATATTACCACCTTCCATGATGGCGGTTGGTAATGGTTACGAACAAAAACACGAAGAAATAAGATAGACTAAAGAAAACCTAGAAAAACAAAATAAAAATCTCACTAGAACGGAATCTAATGAGTAGACCTAAGTAAAAAATAAATTTCAACCTAAGAAATAACTATTCCCCGGCAACGGCGCCAAAAACTTGATGCGTGGTTTGCAACCTACGCAGTAGGTTTTACCTCTCAAGGGATCTTGAGAAGCTTGCAATCCCCACCAGGCAGTGTACCTGACCGATGTAGTATAGTTAAGTGGCAAGTACCGTGGGATTGATCGTTCTCTCGGGGAATAGTGTCGTTAGGATTGAAAACTACTCTAATTTAGGTCTAAGGGTTGAGGGATGATTCTTTTTGTATTTTTATATTTTATGAAAGCAAGTAAAATCTCGGGTATTTGGAAGAGTGGGCGGAATTAGTTGCTAGTCAACTAACCCAATTACTACAATTGCAAATAAAATAAAATAACAAGAAAATAAAAGGTCGTGAAACTTATATGGAGAAAAGTGTGTTTACTTAGATTTCCTTACTCCCTAACTATCTTTTACCGGTTAATTGGTTTGTTACAATTGTGTGGATGACGGGTTGTATTCCTTTAAACCATTTGTAGGGCCGTGTACGATCTTCCCTAACTCTATAAGTGCAAACTTCATTCTATAGCTACACGTTTAGTATCCAAACTATGAAATCACTAGTAATTACCTATGCATTAAATACAACCATATAATCGTAGTACACATCCGATTCATGTTTCTTAAGATGTTCAAGCAAGTTACCAATTGGAAGTTAGCCAGTTTTCTTAAGCCTAACATCGACATCACCCACCCACAACAATTAATAACAAACCAACAACAAGTAATCAATAGCTAGGTTTCATTAGATCTAAGCAAACACAAGAGAAAGCTAGCCTAACATGTTAATTAAAAGACAAGCATAATATACAATCATGCAACACATAGACATATTGAATGATTTGATGGAAGACTTATCTTTAATTAATCATAGATGAAACAAGGGTGAAAAACCCTAGAAAAAGGCTGAAAATACGAGATAGGGTTTATCCCTAAAGTTCTCCCAAAAGTTACACACTTAATGAATGAAAATTGGAAAAGTATATATAGATTTTACACTCTGACAGCGTCAGGTTATAGGTCCTGACGCCATCAACTCGCCGTGTCTAGGGTTTTCGAATCACCTAGATCTACTTCTGACGCCGTCACTCTTTAAACCTTCTGGGCCGTCTCTCTTTAGCTTAACACCTGACGGCCTACATTTCTTAATACCTGACGCCGTCAGGTGTAAATGTGTTGAGTCCTTCCTTGGTCGTCTAGTAGAGTCCGAATCCACTTCTTCATCTTAAGGTGACGGCGTCAACATCAAAGCCTGACGCCGTCAGGTAGGAATTCCAGCTTGAATTGAGACTTTGTCGTTTTCTTCACTTTTATGCTCCAAAAACGTCCAAAATGCAATGTTTTTGAGAATTCCTCCTGAAATACCTTAAATGACAAAAGGAATGATTTAAGGCAATATTTGATCATAAAATAACGATTTAGGGATTAAATGACCTCCTAAAAGCGTAACACTTTTCGCCTCATCACATTTCTCTAGGGAATATTCCAAGATTCTTAGATTAAAATAATAGAAAACTAATAGAAAAATAATTGGGCCAAACAGCATGACTTCTAGATCCAGTGTTTTAGCCAAATTTCAGTTACTTGCCGACCCTGACTTGGCCCATAAAGAGTCTGATCTAATAATGTGCGCTTATTTAAATACTACATAGGTACTCATTTCATTATTTTCTTTTTATTGAAAGCCAATACTATTAAACTATTATTTCAAGCTTAAAAAGTGAATGATTTTCTCCGACTATAAAATATACCGGCAATTATAATCTTCAGTAAAATATTCGGCTCAAATTAATAAAATACTAACGAATCTTTGCAATTCGAATAAAAAAATTCGTACATGTCCCTCACCAATAAAAATACCATGCATATCATAGTAAAAAGCCCATTTCATGTAAAAAAACGAAGACCTCCGTATACTATTAATACAAACGACGGAATAAATTCGTCGAAAAAAAAATGCCACATATACAGAAAAAATCCCGCCGCGTTGCGGCGGGTGTCTTCTCCTCGTTTTAATGCAAGACCCACTAAACTAACACAAGACATTCAAAATATAATATAGCATTGGTGCACTAAAAGACAACATTTCTTCTACCACCGTCTCCACCACTCTGTAACAACATCATGGTCATGTCATACGAAACTTCAAATGGCACAGGAGACGTTTAAATGATATTTGTTTAATACTTTTATGTTGCGAACAAGAATGAAGAAGATACCATGTACAAATCTACATGAAATAATAATATATGGCATTACAAGCCTGTAACTTACAATGTTATGATATTTACAGACAAATTCCAGCTAAACATTTGTATGCTTTAGTTATCTTTGCTTTATTAACATGGAATTATTTTCCAGAAAACAAAACTTCTAGCAATAACTGTTTGCCTAACATGTACAAGTCAACCTACATATCCCCTGCTGATAAGCAACACCTGGTAGAAGTACATAAAAAAATTAACGTAATAACGCATGTGTACCTCAAAATAATAGGATTCAGACAAATATTATAGTTAGTTGTAATTCGGTTTACATGGATGTTCTGAAAAAGGACTAATGAATCAAATAAAAAAAATAAGCTAAAAAAAGGAAAAGGGTGTGAACGGGTCAAAAGTCAACCAATATGAAATTTAGACATACAACCTCCCAAAATGGTTTTATTCACAACTTAGCTTTTTACAACAACAACCAAGCCTTTAGTCCCAAACAAGTTACGCTAGGCCACAATTTAGTTTTTCATTGTAATAATAAAAAAATGCTTAATATATTAACTATCCTCGAAAGACTGAGAAAAACATGCATGTGAATTAACCCAAACCTCCAACCGGAGACCGGAGTAAAAGATGACCCATTTAGACCCTTAAGGATACATAAAAGGCCCCTCACCTGGTCTTTCGTTAGTAAGAACCATGGAAACGTCAAGATTGATTTGGAAGCTGAGCAAATGTCCCCGTATTAGGGCTGCAACCCCCGACCATCATTTTCTCATAAACCGCATAAGCATGAGCAGAGTTTCTTGAGAGGCTATACCCTCTAATCAAAGCATTATATGTGAGCACATTCGGCTCCAAACCCATAACTTGTAGTTCTTTATACATCCTTCCAGCTTCCTCTATCCTTCCAACAATCCCAAGTATATGTATCAAAAAATTATATGTATACAAATTTGTGGAAATCCCTCTGGCCCGCATCTCATAAAAAAGCTTCAAAGCATCTTCTATTCTCCTCACGGTTCCAAGCCCATTGATCATGAGATTGTACGNATGGACAGAATTATGCCCGGGTTTTGTTAGGGAGGGGAGGCAGAAAATCGCCCCTAGTTGAGAGAGAGTTGTATCAAAAAATTATATGTATACAAATTTGTGGAAATCCCACTGGCCCGCATCTCATAAAAAAGCTTCAAAGCATCTTCTATTCTCCTCACGGTTCCAAGCCCATTGATCATGAGATTGTATGAAATCACATCAGGATCAAGACCAGTTTCCTTCAATTGATCAAAATAGTACATAGCATCATCCAGTCTCCCTACTAAACACAAACAGTCTACAAGAATCGTGTAGGATTTCAAATCCGGTCTAATTCCTTCTTTCACCATTCTATTGAATAACTCACAAGCGGTTTCAACATCACCGGTTTTTCCATACCCGTTCATTAGGACGTTATAAATGGCGCAGTTCGGTTTGCAACCATACTCAACCATTTCATCAAAAAAAACCCTTAGCTTCATCTAACTGTCCGTTCTTTAAAAGACCATCTATTAGAGGTCCACATGTGCATGGGGTCGGAGCAAAACCACCACTTATAAGATCATAATACAAATCCATAGCCTTTTTTAAACTATTTGACTTCACAAGACCAGTAAGCAGAATGTTTTGAGTTATGGTGTTTGCCTTGCATCCCCTGCAAAGCATCTCATCTTACAAGTCAAACTTGTCGTTGACTTTCCCAGACTTAGCAAGATCATTTTACAGCAAGTTATAGGTAAAAACATCCGGAACACACCGTGAACTTTTCATTTCTTTGAAAAGATCCCACGCCTTTTCTTGAAGATGGTTGTCAAGAAAACCATCAATCATTGGATAGTATGCTTCTAGCGTTTGTTAAATCCCATATTCTTTTGTTACCTTTGAGAACAATGAATGGGCTTCAAGGATTTTCTTCTACTTGCATAAAGTCTTAATAAGAGGAATGATTACCGAATCATTAATGCAAGTTCCATTAGATATCAATCCTTCCACAAATTGGATAGAACTCTCTAATGTAGCATCACTTGTGATTCCTTTTATCAAATCTTTCCAAAAGATCTTGTCGGGTCTATTTCTGACCCGATGAATAATCTCTTTTGTAATTTTCAAAGCATCATCAACCTTTCCACACTTTACAATGCTGGGAAGTATTGTACATAAGGTTACACACTCTGGATTGAGCGTTTTCTTCATTTGATGGAAGAAACAAAAGGCATCATGAACCCTATTTTCTTTGTTAAACCAAAAATAATTGTATTATAAGTAAAAACATCAGGTCGACAGTTCAAGAAAGGCATTTGGTTCAGAAACTTGAGAGCCAAATTTACAGAATCATTCTTGCAAATGCAGTCAAGAAGGGTATTGAAAGTAATTGTGTTAGTAGGGGGCCCACCTGAAACCATGCTTTCAAATAAGATAATCGCTTCCTGAACCCGGCCTTCTTTCCTCAATCCAGCCAACAATGTGTCATAAGTCACAACTGTTGGTGAAAGATTCATTTCCTTCATTTTTTTAAACAAATCCCAAGCCTCATCCACCCGATCAGCCTTGTAAAGTGTATAGATCAGAGAATTGATCACAATCACATCAGGATCACAGCCCGTTTCCATCATCTCATTAAGTAACTTCATTGTTTCATCAATTTTCCGGCTTTACTAAAACACTTCATCATCATATTATAAGTAATTGAATCAGGGGCAATCCCGCTCTTCTTAAGCTCATAAAACATCTTTTTAGCCTCCCCAATTCTACCGAGTTCTGCAAGACTGTACAAAGATGCATTGCAAGCAACAAGATTAGGGTTTATGACTACTAGCTTTCATCTTTACAAACATTTCTTTGGCCCTTTCAAGTTTTCCCGCATTACAAAGGGCATCAATAAAAACAGTGTAAGTAACAACATCCGGACCACAACCTTCCCCATCCATTCTCCTAAACACTTCAAAAGCTTCATCTATCTTTCACGCTCTACCAAGAACCCTAATGCATATAGTAAAAGTATACACATTTGGTTTAAGTCCCAGCACTTCCATATCCGTCAACAACCCCACATATCCGTCAACAACCCCATAACATTTTGGGTATCTCTTCGTTTCTCCAATGCCACCATAAACGCAGAATAAGTTTTAAGACTCGGTTTAATCTCTTCAAACAACATTCTTTTATAAACATCCAAAGCCTCTCTACAAAACCCCGATTTCAAAGCAAATCAATCAAATTATTATATGAATACGCATTCAAAACAAACCCCGATTTCCTCATTAACTAAGCCCAAACGGAGCTTGTCGTATCCCACCTTTGACACCAAGCCCTTTAAAGATAATCAAATAAGTCCCCAAATTCCTATAAATAATCTGCTTTTTCATAACATCAAACACAACAACCATATCTTGTATCCTCTGTGTTGAAGAAATAAGTCCAGGGACTGGATGCGTCAAGTTTCAAAGTCTTCAAGTGCATATAACAAGTTTGGTGTCTAAAGGCAAGTTATGATAACATGAAGGGCAGAAGTGAAACTTTGTCCTATGTAAGCTCTCATCCAGCCTTAGGGTTTCATAATCTGTTTTACGCCTCTTTTATTATCTGTGTTATTATGGCTGTTGGTGAAGGTAGTGGGGGTAACTCTGAAGTTTTAATTAGTAATCTAGATGCTGGTAATCCTCTTCATATTCAAACTAATGATAATAGTGGGTCTGCTTTAATTCCTTTTAAGCTTCTTGGAACTGAAAATTATAGAATTTGGTGTGGTGCTATGAAATTGGCTTTACAGGCTAGAAATAAATATAGTTTTGTTGATGGTACTTGTTTGAAAGAATCTTTTGTGACTAGTGATGTTTTGTCTGCTCAATGGGATAGATGTAATGCTATTGTGTTAACTTGGATTATGAACTCTGTGTCACAAGATGTTTATATGGGCTTAGTTTATTCTGAAAATGTTGCTTCCGTTTGGAAAGAATTAAAAGAGACTTATGACAAAGTTGATGGTTCTGTGGTCTATAATTTGTTACAAAAGATTAACTCTATGAAACAAGGTGGTAGTTCTGTTGCAGATTATTATCATAGACTTAATTCTTTATGGAGAGAATTTGATGCTTTGACTAAACTGCCTAAGTGTACTTGTGAGGTTAAATGTTCTTGTAATGCTAGTACTGAGTTAGGCTTGCATCAGCAGTTGATGAAGCTAATGCAGTTTCTTATGGGTCTGGATGATTGTTATCAACCAGTCAGAACTGCTCTTTTGACTAGGGATCCTCTTCCTGAGGTCAAAGATGCTTATGCCACTGTTTCTAGAGAGGAATCTCATAGAGGGGTTCCTGAGACCTCTAGTGTTTCTGAATCTAAACTGAATGCTTCTTCTTTTGCTGCTAAATCTTTTAATAACAATAGAAGGATGTATAATACTAATAATAACACTAGAGGTACTAATTCTAATACTGTTAATAGAGGTCCTAATCCTAACCTGAATTGCAAAAACTGTGGTAAAATTGGACATACTATTGATAGGTGTTATGAGTTAATTGGTTTTCCACCTGGTTTTGTTAAAACTAATAATCCTGTTAAACAGAATGGTTTTAAACAAAATTATAATGCTAATACTGAGGTTAAAAATAATGAGAAACAATCTTCTGCTTCATCTGCTAGTACTTCTTCTGGTTTTACTGCTGAACAGATGAAGAAACTTCTGTCTTTGATCAATGATACTCCCACTGGAAACATACATGCTAATATGGCAGGTAGAGCTTCATTCTTTAATGGAAATGTGTGGTTTAATATTAATTTTTCCAAATATTTTCATGCTAATTGTAGTATTACTGTTAAAAATGTTTCTTTGGGTTGGATTATTGATTCTGGTGCTAACCAACACTTAACTGTTTCTACTGTTGGTATGTTTAATGTCATTGATATTACCAGTCTTAAAATAACTGTTGGGCATCCTAATGGGACTCTTGCCACTATTAGTCATGTTGGAAATCTTAAATTGACTGATAATGTTACTTTGTATGATGTTCTTGTTGTTCGATATTGTGTGAGTTTGCTGCCTGCTAATAAATTGATTAGAAATAGCAAAATGTTTGTTGGTTTTGATGAGGATACTTGTTATATTCAGGATTTGAAAAGGGAGGTTGTTCTGGGGACTGGTAGTCAATCAGATGGCCTTTACTTATTTGATATGAAGTCTAGTAGTAATGTTGGTAAGTGTAACTTGGTTATGTCTTACAGTGTATATAAATTGAGTTGGCATAATAGGTTAGGTCATCCTGCTGATCCTGTTTTAAATGTTCTTCAATCTGAGTTTGATATTTCTAAAAATTCTTCTATATCTGTTTGTGAGATCTGTCATAGGGCAAAACAAACAAGGGAACCTTTTCCCTTGTCTGACCATAAGTCTAAGAATCTAGGTGAACTTGTTCATCTAGACTTATGGGGCCCTTACAGAGTTACTAGCAGAGAGGGATACAAATATTTTCTTACCATTGTAGATGATTATTCTAGGGCTGTGTGGGTTTACTTAGTGAAAACTAAGGATGAAGTCTATGATGTATTTTGTTCTTACATTCATCTTATATCAAATCAGTTTGGTGCTAAAATTAAAGTGGTTAGGTCTGATAATGGAACAGAGTTTGTTAATAAGAAAATGAGTCAAATGTTTTCAGATCTTGGTATAATACATCAAACTTCATGTGCACACTCCTCAGCAAAATGGGATTGCTGAAAGGAAACATAGACAACTTCTTAATGTTGCCAGAAGTATTATGTTTTAGGGGGGAATTCCATTAAGGTTTTGGTCTGATTGCATTCTAACTGCTGTATATCTTATAATCAGGCTGCCATCTTTTGTCTTACAAGGAAAATGTACCTATGAGTTGATACATAAAGTCAAACCAAATCTTTCCCACTTGAGGTCTTTTGGTTGTCTCTGTTTTGCTACTGTCTTAAACAATCATGATAAAATGTCTTTTAGGTCTGAAAAATGTATTTTAATTGGATATTCTACTACAAAAAAGGCTTATAAACTCTTGAGTTTGGATACTAGAAATGTCTTTTATGCTAGAGATGTAAAATTTTATGAAAATATTTTTCCTCTTAAGATGAAAACTTGTGAATCTGCTGATACAGAGGTTGTAAGTGAAGCAGATCACTTGAAATTTTTTGATAGTCAATGGTCTCAAAGTCCCAATGATGATGGGAGAGATTCACCAGTTGAGGATGGTAGATTGTCACAACTTCATGATGCAATAGATTCTGAAACAGATACTACACAATTGCATCAAGAAGGTCGACAATCTGCAACCTATTTTGGTGACCAACACTGGTCTGAGGGCAGTCCCAACAATGAAAATATTGGTTCAATGTCAACTCAGTCTAATAATGAAAGTGAAGATGTGCATACACCTGTATTAAGAAGGTCAAATAGGGAGTCTAAAACACCTATTAGATTTAATGATTATGTGTTGCATTCTAAAGTTAAGTATGGTATTGAAATGTATGTGAATTATGCTAGTTTTGGTAGGACTAATATGTGTTTTGCTTCTACTTTGAATAAATATGTTGAACCAAAAAGTTATGATGAAGCTGTTAAAATACCTCACTAGAATGAAGATATGAATAATGAAGTTGAAGCTTTAAATAGAAACAATACCTGGACTGAATGTGATTTACCAGTTGGTAGACATGCCATAGGGTATAAATGGTTATGGAAAATTAAGTACATGTCTACTGGTGAAGTTGATAGATATAAGGCTAGACTGGTTGCTAAGGGTTTCAATCAAAGAGAAGGCTTTGATTATGATGAAACATTTAGCCCAGTTGTGAAAATGGTTACTGTTAGATGCTTGATAAGTATAGCAGTTAATATGAATTGGCCTTTATATCAATTGGATGTGAATAATGCTTTTCTTTATGGTGATTTGCATGAAGATGTGTATATGATGCTGCCTAAAGGTTTTAATGGTGGTGATGATACTAAAGTTTGCAAACTTAACAAGTCTCTTTATGGTTTAAAACAAGCCCCAAGACAGTGGAATGCTAAACTTACTACTGCCTTGGTTGAACATGGTTTTGTACAAAGCATGTATGATTATTCTTTATACATTAAACAGAATAATGATGTGTTTGTTGCATTGCTTGTGTATGTTGATGATATTGTCATTACTGGAAACAATGAGTCTGAAATAAAAGCTTTCAAACATTTTTGTAGTACTAAGTTCATGATTAAGGACTTGGGTGAATTGAAATATTTTCTTGGTATTGAAGTCTTGAAAAATGATAAAGGTGTTTGCATGACACAAAGAAAGTATTGTTTGGAGTTATTACATGAATATGGTCTGCTTGCTGCAAAACCTGTAGATGCACCTTTGCCTGAAAATTCTATTTTAAACTGTGTTAAGTCTAATGCAGACAAAGTTTTGAATAATATAACTAATTATCAAAAGCTAGTTGGAAAATTGATTTATTTGACAAACACTAGACCAGATATTAGTTATGTTGTTCACTGCTTGAGTCAACATATGCATAAGCCTTTGCAGTCTCATCTTAAGGCTGCATTAAGGGTTTTGAAGTATCTAAAAGGTTCACCTGGTTCTGGCTTACAGTTCAATAAAAACTCTGATCTTAAACTTAGAGCCTCTGCTGATGCAGATTGAGCAAAGTGTCCTATTACTAGAAAATCTGGCACTGGTTTTTGTGTATTTCTTGGTGACTCTCTTGTTTCATGGAAAAGTAGAAAGCAAGCTACTTTGTCTAGAAGCTCAGCTGAAGCTGAATATAGAAGTTTAGCTTCTACCACTTGTGAAGTTATCTGGCTAAGTAACATACTGTATAGTCTTGGTATTAAAGAGTTGTTGCCTGTTGACATTTTCTGTGATAGTAGTGCTGCCATTCAAATTGCTGCTAATCCAGTTTTTCATGAAAAAACTAAGCATTTTGAGTTGGATGTACACTTGGTAAGATAAAAAGTTTCTGCAGGTGTGATTAGAACTGTTAAAATCCATACTAATCTGCAGGTGGCTGATATCTTTACTAAATGTCTTGGGCAAAGACAGCATAATGTTCTATGCAAAAAACTTGGTATGGTTGATATGTTTGCAGGTGTTAATAATGGAAATAAAGATGGAAAGTTAGCAGAGTCTAGAGCAAGTGATCAAGTTGAAGACTTATCAACTTGAGGGGGATGTTGAAGAAATAAGTCCAGGGACTGGATGTGTCAAGTTTCAAATTCTTCAAGTGCATATAACAAGTTTGGTGTCTAAAGGCAAGTTATGATAACATGAAGGGCAGAAGTGAAACTTTGTCCTATATAAGCTCTCATCCAGCCTTAGGGTTTCATAATCTGTTTTACGCCTCTTTTATTCTCTCTCTGGTTTTCATATAGTTCTTGTAATCTCTTCATTTTTTATATCTCTTTGATATCTGCTAGTGTTAGGTTAAGAAGAATACTTTTCCTAAAACCCATTTCTAGCCAAACTTCTATTTTCGTACCTGAGATACTTTTAAATTTTTAATGCATGTTAAATTGGGCTTGAGAAGCGTGAGATATATTTGGAAACGAGAATTTATTCATTGATTGACTCAGCACAACCTAGAAAACTCGAATTGTATTGCATTTGCCAAATTATTTGATTTATTTT
>LBNU01039050.1:10584-32480 GCA_014162995.1 Artemisia annua
TGTTAAAATATAATCTTAGCCTGGAAATATTACAGGGACTTATTGTGTCAATTTATATTTTCAGGTTATACTAGTTTGCAAGTTTGGAATGCTTATGAAAGAAGTTGAGAAGATTAAGGACTGAAAGTGGCAAGATGAAAGTTATGTCGGTGACCTGACTATATAAAGAAAAAGGACAAAACTCGTCTCATAACTTCTTCCAGATCTAATTCAATCTCTCTCAAAAAAGCTCTCTACTCTCTTGTAACCCTAAGTTGTTCTTTGATCATCTTGATCATATTGCTCAGTTTACTAGTTGATATTATACTTGATTGAGATCAAGTATCAGTTGTATTCATAGTTGTGTTACTGTTTGAGATAAGTTTAGATTGTAACTTGTTTTCTGGGTAATAAATTCATCTTAATCTTGATTTGTTTAAGTTTTTCTACAGTATGTAAGTTTATGGCTATTAACTTTTGTTTATAAATCATGTTGTTTTTTGAACCGGCATATTAACTGTTGAATCCCTTAAACAGCAACCTACAAATAGCC
The DNA here is from genome assembly GCA_014162995.1 of Artemisia annua. Classification (NCBI taxonomy): domain Eukaryota; kingdom Viridiplantae; phylum Streptophyta; class Magnoliopsida; order Asterales; family Asteraceae; genus Artemisia; species Artemisia annua. The sequence continues at coordinate 11,117 of LBNU01039050.1, forward strand.
AATTGCATCAATGATGTTCTTTTAACCAAATCTCTCCCCAAATCTTTAGAATTTCATTGCAATCAAAACTACATATGGAGGTAAAGATGTCGAGTTAACAATTGTGGCTTTGGTGCATAGTTTGCAGGGTTGGCGTAAATTTATCAAAGAAAAATGGAGTCAGAGAGAAATAATGTGTTGGTGGCCACACAGGTTCGTATAAGCGGGTTTGGTGATCAAGTTACTGCAAAGATACTTGTGGACTACATTGAAATTACATATGGACTTGTTTGGAAGTGTAAGGTAAAAACATCTTCAACACCTCGTGACGCGTATCCAGTATTTGATGTCAACCTTGAAAATGTTCAAAAGGTCACCCATTATGAGAAAGTTGAACCCTATGCATTTTTGCAATTTGTAAGTCCTGATACGGTTGACACTATTGTAGAAGATGCACACACAGGTCAACTTGTATATAACAACAACACCTTAAAGGTTATTTTAGGCCCGCAAATTCCTTATGAAAAGTACCAACTTAGAATGAAAGAAACACCCTATAGGTTATCAAATGTCGGTCTTGAAGTTGGGTTGTTGACTAGCCAGGATAATTTCGTTGTTAGTTGGAGAGGGTCTGATTCCGGGGTTGACTTGCTTATTGACCCATTTGATTGTAGCATTAAGTTTCTTTTCACGAAAGACACTGCTTTCTCGTTAAAGGGGACAAAGGATTACATAGTGATAAAGTGTGATTTTAAGGCCGAGTTTTTGTTGAGGAACGTGAAATTTGTTAAAGAGTGTGACAATCACTTGGTTTTGGTTCTTCAGTTGGCATCGGCTCCTTGTATATTCTATAGAACGGCTGATGATGATATTAAGCAAATGCATCCATCTGAAATGTTGGATGATGATGATCCATGGATCCGGACCACCAATTTCACCCCTAGTGGTGCCATTGGGAGATGCAACACGTATCGGGTTTCCATCCGGATTTGTGATGTCCTGAAAGTGAAGAAAGCTTTAGCCTTTCTCGAAGAACAAGGTGTTGAGATCGAGCATAATGTAACACAGCTCAAAGTAGAAGATGGGCCCTCATTTGGTTCCTGGTTATGATAATGTTTGTCTAGATTATGGTGTTTCATTTGAACAGTCTTTGATTATGGTGTTTTGCACTAGAACAATGTTAACGATAATCTTTTGAACTTGTTTATTATGGCAAATATATTTTGTTTTGCAACTCAGATTCCATGTTTGCATTATGACTTTGCGGTAGATACCATCATGAATAGGTTTTGTGATTTGCATATAGATTTTGGTGAAGTCCAGACAACATTATTAGAAAATGATAAAAACTAACTTGCATATTCTCAATGATACTTTGCTTAGAAACGAAAGATCTAAGTTACATTAAAAGGCAGGTCACCATATATAGCCACAATAACATTAGGATCCCAAAAGCATGTCACAGAATGAAACTGCTAATTAGAAGCTAAACATTGTTTTCAAACAACCCAACAAAAAAAGGACATGTTAACTTCTACACATCCTTTCCAAAGTCAACAAACTATTCCCTGCCCCACCACAAGTAGCAAGCTACTCATCCTCCACTTTAAAGTCAGCAAAATCTTTAATAACATTAACAGGCGGCATTAGCGGATTGACTCACTTGGAGAGCTCAAAAAAGCAACTCATTTTTCTTCTTTAGCACATCGCCACATGCTTCTTGGCTACTGGAAGGAGAGCAGGAAGACTGAAATCGGGTCCGGGCTGCAAAGAATAAAAAATAACTATCATTGAAAAATTCAATGTAGTGAAATATCGGATTGCTTATATAACACTTTCTAACAAACCTCGGCTTGAAGGAGACTGACAATGTGGCGGGGGAGTGGAACTCGAAGGTGGAGACCAGGAATACTGGAATTGAGTCGGGGCTGCAAATAATAAAAATTAACTATTATTGAAAAATTCAATGTAGTGAAATATCGTGCTTAAATAACTTTCTAACAAACCTAGGCTTGAAGGGCTGGAAGGAGATAGACAAAAGAGACTATTACACCCATTTACAGAAAGTAGTCTACTGATAAACAAAGTAGTCTACTAGACAAAAGGGACTATTACACGTGATTAACAGAGTTGTAATATAAAATAACAGAGTTGAATTAGTGAGCTTAACAATTTTAAGTGAAGTTGTCAAATTCACAATAAAAAATGCTAAAAATTAATTCGTGAAAGAAATTATGAAATTAAAGTTAAAGATAGTTTACATTGGACAAGAGAACTGACAACTCATTTAAATGAGAAACTACATCTAAGATTCAAATTACACTACTTAACGACATGTAAAAATAAAACTAAAAAACTAACTCCCACTCTGCTTTCTTTCTTGACTTTTATAGCTTCCTTGGTTGTTTCTCTCCCTTTCCCACTTTATTCTGAACCCTTGGATGGACTTCAAGTGATCTCAACCTTCAAATTCTTTTTTGGCGGGAAAAGTTCTTTTTGGCAGGGAGGGGTTACTTGTGAGGGTTTGAGTGCATTAAATGTATCTTGGAAGCTAGGGGGAACAAAGGATGGGTTGGCTGAGGTATAGGAGGGGGGAGGTTGAGTGTAGCAGGGGAGTTGCAGAGCAAGTTGGGAGGGATAAGGGTCGGTCAAAGCTGGGTGTTGACTGGGATTAATAATAAACGGGATGGGGTTTTCTTTGGGCTTTAGGGGATGGGCTTGGGTAGGATAGGTGTGCTGGTTTGGTATTAAGGGTTTGGTTTGGTTAGTTTATTTATTAAAGCTTAGGGCCCATTTGGTTTTTAGCTATATAAAATAAATTTATTCTCAACATCTGTTCCTGAAACAGGTTGTAATTCCTAATGACTTAAAAGCAAGAGAATATCCACATCATATGGATCGAAAACCAGTATATCGTTCTACCTCCATTCTTGGACAAATTTATGATGCGTTTCAGAGTTGTTAAAATGAGAAGTTACATGTACAATATTGCCATAAGTTGGAATAGGAGTCAGTAAATTATACTCATAATTTTTGTGCAGAGATCTAGAAGTTACATTATTTCAATATCAGCAATGTACTCGATTCCTGTTTAAGCCTGTGGAAGGAACGATACTATGCCTATAAACAAGACATGACAAATGCATTAAAATCAAATGATATATCGAAAAAGGATGATGCAAGCAGTGTGATCGAAAAGTATAAACAGGTATGCATTTGTCGATTATTTTGTGAATGTTTTATTTGAATATGACAATTGTATCAAATGGAGCTATATAACTTAATTATCTAAAAATGACAAATAGTAATGTTATATGGTGCATCTGATTTCAAAGATACCACGAGAAACATCGAGCATGTGTACAATGACTATGCGAAAAAACTAAATGATATTGCAAAATGTGGGTTCGCGTGGATAGTTGCTGGTTCAGCACTACGTGTATATTACCGGAAGATTCACTTTATGAATAGCGGAGATAGGAAAATTACATTTTGTAATAGGCTTTTGTAGAATGTAGAGTAAGAAAAATACGTAGAATGATGATGATGATGATGATGATGATGATGATAATAATAATAATAATGATGATGATGATGATGATGATGATAATAATAATAAAATGATAATGATAATAATAATAATAATAATAATAATAATAATAATAATAATAATAATAATAATAATAAGAGTGGTGTTTTTATTTTTCATAGAATAAGCTTTTGTATTCGGAAAGGAGTGGGAGCACAGCTTGTGTCTAGACTCCCATCCAACTATGTATCTATGAAATAAATTAATAATAATAATAATAATAATAATAATAATAATAATAATAATAATAATAATTGATTGACTTGTATTATGACGCTTTAGATGCGTCTAAAAGTGGCAAAAATGTTAGTTTTCTCTTTCTAACTATAATTTTACTCTGCTCAACTCGCGCGTCTTAGACTCCTTGGTTATCAGTGATACAAATAATTTTATTCTCAACATCCTTTTTAACTTTGCTCCCATCTGTTCCTTTGCATCCTTGCTGATATTAGATATAAAATAAATTTATTCTCAACATCTGTTCCTGAAACAGGTTGTAATTCCTAATGACTTAAAAGCAAGAGAATATCCACATCATATGGATCGAAAACCAGTATATCGTTCTACCTCCATTCTTGGACAAATTTATGATGCGTTTCAGAGTTGTTAAAATGAGAAGTTACATGTACAATATTGCCATAAATNCCAAGACCCACTTAGCACCACGTGAGAGTAACGGTATGGTTCTATATATATTATAGCCAGTCGATCGATATGTTCTATATATATAGGTAAAACAAGATTTATATTTTTATCAATCCAGCTCTCGCTCTTGATTTATATTTCGATCCTAATTTGATAAACTGGTATGGTGTTTTTGTCATCTCGGATGCTAACGAAGACTTTCAACGTCAATTTTTAAACGTTAGGTGACGCAGTACTTTTTTTTAGGTCTAACAGTGACATTTAATTGGGTAGTATGCTGACCCTAAAACCCACCTACTACTCCTTTATCGCCTGAAGGGGTAAAAGTCCCGAATGAGACTCGAACTTGAGACCTCCCCTAGTCAAACATCCCTTTCCCAAGACACCTTAAGGAAATCTTGGTGGGCAACTTACATGACACAGTACTTAACCACAAATATCTCAATTATAACTATTTGTCGTTATAAATCCCATCGTTATGCACGAATACACGCCTAGTTTCTATTAAAAACGTTTATATTCATATACTACATTGATCAATAACAAGTTTTGTTTTGTTTTTATTTACAAAGATTATCATATTTCTTTTACTACTCCCTCCATTCGAAAATAAATGTCCAATATGACTTTTTAGAGTCTCTTTTTCTTCAACTTTTATCTTAATTATTTTTATTTGTGCAATAGAATATTTGATGAAAATTATAATAATGAAAACACATATAAAACTCAATCCAATCATATATTTTGCATCAAGTATTATATAACACAGATAAAAGTATTTATGATCAAAATGGAGCAATAAAAGTAGTGTGTTTTATCTTTTCTATCATTTTTTTTTCTTTTTTTTTGGGGTAAAGGGTATATTTGCTAAAATTAGTTGTAAGTTATATACTGTAAGCTGTAAACTGCAAAGTAAAGCTATATCTTTTTTTAATAAAAATATTTGGTAATTTAGATGTTAACTGTAATTATAAGCTGTTAACAGTAATTTTACGTTTTAGCAACTCCGAATATTTTAAAAGTTTTATGAATCAGCTTTTCTTTGTGGAGCTAATTATTTAAAATAAAAACTTGAAATTGATTTATCTAAACATGGCTACATGTTTTGAAGGTGATTATTTTTATAACAAAAAATTTAAAGCTCCAAAAAAAAATTCCTACCAAACACGCCCAAAGTTTCTTTCATTTTCTATAAGTCAACGAATCTTCTTCGAGAAGACGAGAACCACCGTACGTAGGTGTACTTGAAGCCTTGAAGGTTAATGAGAAATTGCTCTTGTAACATAACATCTATTGAATTAATCCCAAATTTGATTATTATAACTGTTCAGCGTGAATAAGTTTTACTTTCAAAATTACTTAGCGGCAACAAAAAAAGTTCTTTAAATATTACTCCTTAGATAACAGAATTTCAATTTTATTACTCGTACATTTATTATGATAATTTTGAACTTTTAACTATAGATTGATTTGGAATAAAATACATAACATTTTTTTGATATCCATATATATTTATATTTTGCATACTATAATTTCTTTTGTTAACGTTCGTTTTATGATAGCTAACAATTTGTTTGGATTTAAGCCCAACTCTACTTTTTCTATTTTTATAGACAAACTGAGTTATAATTGACTCTGCTTTGTAAGAGATATTTGCGTAATTCAAACCAACTCTCAATTTAATCCAAGAACAATATCATATTTCCTATTTCACAAGTTATAAGTAACTCGGAAACATATCAAGTTATTTACATGTAACATTGTAACCAAAACAATCTAAAAAGGAAAAAGGAAGAAAGAAAGTCGAATTTTGCTAGCTCACAAATCACTATCTGATCAAGAGTGGTCCTAAATATGATCGACTTTGACACCACCAACTCACAAAGTAAGCCGCCAACTCCGTCGTGCACGAAACCTGTCAGAACGGCCTGTGGCGGCTGTGTTAACCTTAATCTTAGTTTGTACGTTATGAAACTCAGATATCCTGCATGGCACATGAATCCCGCCGTCATGATTAAATCCATAAACCTTTTCAGCCTCTCTTAGTAAATCACCAAATAACGGATGGTTAAAGTAAATAACGGGCACTAAAACCCTACGTGCATCGTCTTCTTTTTCACCTACGTAGACCGCCAAGTGTCCTTTAGGAACCACGTTCTTTTCCACTTCTTTTTTATGATCACCTAGTCGAATGTAACTCGACCTAGATTTTCCATAACATATATCTTTAGCACTTTTTGTCAACGACCGTGCGAATCCACAAAGTTTGGACATGGCTTTAGACGTATAGTTAGGACGGTCCAGGTGTAATCTGATGTAATTGGAATCTGAATTGTTTCGTTTCCATCTGACGAGCTTAACGAGCTTGTGGCGGATTCTGAAGCCTCTAAGTCTATGCATATTGGATGAAATGAAAAGGGTTTTGTGAGAATTTGAAAATATGAAAAGGGTTGTATTTAGAATGTGGATTGATGATGTGTGGAGTTGAGGCTTCGTGTGGTTTATATGGTGTGATGTGGGGAGAAAGAAGTGGGGTGTGGTCGGTACTCGGTCTGCACGGAATAACAAGTAAAAATAGAAAGTGGAATAAAAAATAGGAAAAAGATTGTGCACGTATGCTACTCATGCCTTCCTAGCAATATCCGAACGGTTTACTTTTTGTTTCTTTTTTGTTTTCAACCTTTTTTCGTCTTTCGGCTCAACTAGTTGTTGTGGTTTATAAGATTGTAATCTATAATATTGATTGATTGATTGATTGTATATAGATTTGAAGAATCTAGTCTTACTAAAAGAAAGGTTAAATGGTTTTTACAGTGGTAATTTTTTTTCTCTTTTTTCTGTAAATACATTGACAGAAAAAGTAATGATTTCTAGATTAGGTTCTTTCATTAAAGTATTGATTAGATCAACTATTACATGTTCTTAATGTGATTTAATTTTGTTGAATCTTATTGGGAAAAAAATCAGAGAATAATAACAAAAGAAACGCAACAAGCTAGATTTGACAAATTTGGGGTTATTCGCGTTTGGCCACGAATGTCACCATCACTTCTCGGCGATATGGTCCCTGCTAGGCTTGTACTTCTTGTACCTTTGTTTGATTAATCAATTTGGTTAGATTAGGACAAGATGTTGAATTATTGCACCAATCATCTTGGTAATTTACATTAGTTGTATTTCAATGAGTATAATAACATCGGCGACTTGTAGCGAATCTTATAATTATACATGTTTTTTATTCCAAATTTTCAATGGTGTGTTTTGCGAGTTAGTTTTAAAATATAATTGATTCAACAAAAACTAGATGACCGAATCTTTGTAATTCAAGCTTTCAAAGTGTTTGCATAATGTATATTATTAATCTAGACGAGTACCCGGCCCATGCATTGCAATGGAATTTTATAACGGCTCAGAATTATGATTATGATATTTTGATTAGGCAATTCGTATAACATTTATTCATATAACATAAAAGAACCAAAATGTAGTTGAAAATATGATTAGAAAAGTATAAGTTTCAACTCTTAAAATAGAATTAGTCAACTTTCAAGTTTGTATTAGTTGTTCCAGTGTGAGAAAAACTCTCTCTCCAAAGTGGCGACAAAAAAAAACTTACTTTTTCCTTTATCGTTTTACACTAACTTGTCCATAATTCCTTGTTTCTTGCACCTAATTGTTTAAGTTATTGATCAAACCTTTGTTTATCATTATCTTACTCAAATTGTTGTTCGATTATGAGTTGTTAGGGCTGTTTTCAGTGAATCTCTAATTTAGGGTTTTAAGGGTTTCACATTTTCAATTAATCGCTGCTAAGGTTTTAATCGGTTCATTCTGTATTTAATATTTCATTCATTAAGTATTATTGGATCGACATCTGCTATGGGTTGAATTATGTACTTTTACTGCTTATAAACCCTAGTTTTTAAACTAGGGTACTGGAAATCTGGCGTTAACTTCTTCTTGTTTATTTGCGAGTTTACATTGTTCTACTGTTCGTGGGTTTGAGAGAGATGAATAAAGGTTTTCTTAACAACAAGAGTGCGTCCAATTCTGTTCATGTTGATGTTGATGAATTAAGTGCTCGAATCCAAAGTTTAATAGGAATAAAATCTGGGAACTCCGGTTTTCCTCAACAATCGCATGATCCTAGGCTTTTGCGAAAACCTAATTCTGAAACTGATGGTAACCATGCTGCCATCGTGACTAACGATCCTAGTTTGGACTGTGATGAAGGCACATGGCGAGGTTGATTTTGGAATAGGAGTCAGTAAATTATACTCATAATTTTTGTGCAGAGATCTAGAAGTTACATTATTTCAATATCAGCAATGTACTCGATTCCTGTTTAAGCCTGTGGAAGGAACGATACTATGCCTATAAACAAGACATGACAAATGCATTAAAATCCAATGATATATCGAAAAAGGATGATGCAAGCAGTGTGATCGAAAAGTATAAACAGGTATGCATTTGTCGATTATTTTGTGAATGTTTTATTTGAATATGACAATTGTATCAAATGGAGCTATATAACTTAATTATCTAAAAATGACAAATAGTAATGTTATATGGTGCATCTGATTTCAAAGATACCACGAGAAACATCGAGCATGTGTACAATGACTATGCGAAAAAACTAAATGATATTGCAAAATGTGGGTTCGCGTGGATAGTTGCTAGTTTAGCACTACGTGTATATTACCGGAAGATTCACTTTATGAATAGCGGAGATAGGAAAATTACATTTTGTAATAGGCTGTTGTAGAATGTAGAGTAAGAAAAATACGTAGAATGATGATGATGATGATGATGATGATGATCAATTGGGATCACAAATCTCAAAAGGTTTGAAATTTTTGATCGGGGGAGAGAATGTGATTTAAATATGAAATCTNTGAAACTTCCACCATGTTTGTCATAAAGTTCAACATAACCTGATGGAAATCCATGTTTCACTACATATGGTCCAAACCATTTTTGCTTGAGTTTCGGAGCTTTAAACTTGTATTTCATATTGAAGAGCAGAACTTCATCTCCAGCATTGAATCGTTTTCGAATTCTCAGCTTTCTATCGTGGTAAGCTTGGGTTCTTGCTTTGTATAGCTTGGAGTTCTCATAAGCTTGAAGTCTTAACTCATCGAGACTCGTGGTAAGCTTTGGTTCTTGCTTTGTATATCGTGGTAAGCTTCGGCCACGACCCAGTTAGAACCACATGAGACTCGGCCACTCTGGCCCAGACCCAGTTAGAACCACGTGAGACTCGGCCATTCTGGCCAAGACCCAGTTAGAACCACGTGAGAATCGGCCATTCTGGCCAAGACCCAGTTAGAACCACGTGAGACTCGGCCATTCAAGCGAAGACCCAGCTAGAACCACGTGAGACTCGGCTATTCTGGCCAAGACCCAGTTAGAACCACGTGAGACTCGGCCATTCTGGCCAAGACCCAGTTAGAACCACGTGAGACTCGGCCATTCTGGCCAAGACCCAGTTAGAACCACGTGAGACTCGGCCATTCTGGCCAAGACCCAGTTAGAACCACGTGAGACTCGGCCATTCTGGCCAAGACCCAGTTAGAACCACGTGAGACTCGGCCATTCTGGCCAAGACCCAGTTAGAACCACGTGAGACTCGGCCATTCTGGCCAAGACCCAGTTAGAACCACGTGAGACTCGGCCATTCTGGCCAAGACCCAGTTAGAACCACGTGAGACTCGGCCATTCTGGCCAAGACCCAGTTAGAACCACGTGAGACTCGGCCATTCTGGCCAAGACCCAGTTAGAACCACGTGAGACTCGGCCATTCTGGCCAAGACCCAGTTAGAACCACGTGAGACTCGGCCATTCTGGCCAAGACCCAGTTAGAACCACGTGAGACTCGGCCATTCTGGCCAAGACCCAGTTAGAACCACGTGAGACTCGGCCATTCTGGCCAAGACCCAGTTAGAACCACGTGAGACTCGGCCATTCTGGCCAAGACCCAGTTAGAACCACGTGAGACTCGGCCATTCTGGCCAAGACCCAGTTAGAACCACGTGAGACTCGGCCATTCTGGCCAAGACCCAGTTAGAACCACGTGAGACTCGGCCATTCTGGCCAAGACCCAGTTAGAACCACGTGAGACTCGGCCATTCTGGCCAAGACCCAGTTAGAACCACGTGAGACTCGGCCATTCTGGCCAAGACCCAGTTAGAACCACGTGAGACTCGGCCATTCTGGCCAAGACCCAGTTAGAACCACGTGAGACTCGGCCATTCTGGCCAAGACCCAGTTAGAACCACGTGAGACTCGGCCATTCTGGCCAAGACCCAGTTAGAACCACGTGAGACTCGGCCATTCTGGCCAAGACCCAGTTAGAACCACGTGAGACTCGGCCATTCTGGCCAAGACCCAGTTAGAACCACGTGAGACTCGGCCATTCTGGCCAAGACCCAGTTAGAACCACGTGAGACTCGGCCATTCTGGCCAAGACCCAGTTAGAACCACGTGAGACTCGGCCATTCTGGCCAAGACCCAGTTAGAACCACGTGAGACTCGGCCATTCTGGCCAAGACCCAGTTAGAACCACGTGAGACTCGGCCATTCTGGCCAAGACCCAGTTAGAACCACGTGAGACTCGGCCATTCTGGCCAAGACCCAGTTAGAACCACGTGAGACTCGGCCATTCTGGCCAAGACCCAGTTAGAACCACGTGAGACTCGGCCATTCTGGCCAAGACCCAGTTAGAACCACGTGAGACTCGGCCATTCTGGCCAAGACCCAGTTAGAACCACGTGAGACTCGGCCATTCTGGCCAAGACCCAGTTAGAACCACGTGAGACTCGGCCATTCTGGCCAAGACCCAGTTAGAACCACGTGAGACTCGGCCATTCTGGCCAAGACCCAGTTAGAACCACGTGAGACTCGGCCATTCTGGCCAAGACCCAGTTAGAACCACGTGAGACTCGGCCATTCTGGCCAAGACCCAGTTAGAACCACGTGAGACTCGGCCATTCTGGCCAAGACCCAGTTAGAACCACGTGAGACTCGGCCATTCTGGCCAAGACCCAGTTAGAACCACGTGAGACTCGGCCATTCTGGCCAAGACCCAGTTAGAACCACGTGAGACTCGGCCATTCTGGCCAAGACCCAGTTAGAACCACGTGAGACTCGGCCATTCTGGCCAAGACCCAGTTAGAACCACGTGAGACTCTGCCATTCTGGCCAAGACCCAGTTAAAACCACGTGAGACTCAGCCATTCTCACCAAGACCCAGTTAGAACCACGTGAGACTTGGCCATTCTGGCCAAGTCCCAGTTAGAACCATGTAAGACTCGGCCATTCTGGCCAAGACCTAGTTAGAACCACGTGAGACTCGGCCATTCTGGCCAAGACCCAGTTAGAACCACGTGAGACTTGGCCATTCTGGCCAAGTCCCAGTTAGAACCATGTAAGACTCGGCCATTCTGGCCAAGACCTAGTTAGAACCATGTTAGACTCGGCTATTCTGGCCAAGACCCAGTTAGAACCACGTGAGACTCGGCTATTCTGGCCAAGACCCAGTTAGAACCACGTGAGACTCGGCCATTCTGGCCAAGACCCAGTTAGAACCACGTGAGACTCGGCCATTCTCGCCATGACCCAGTTAGAACCACGTGAGACTTGGCCATTCTGGCCAAGTCCCAGTTAGAACCATGTAAGACTCGGCCATTCTGGCCAAGACCTAGTTAGAACCATGTTAGACTCGGCTATTCTGGCCAAGAACCAGTTAGAACCACGTGAGACTCGGCTATTCTGGCCAAGACCCAGTTAGAACCACGTGAGACTCGGCCATTCTGGCCAAGACCCAGTTAGAACCACGTGAGACTCGGCCATTCTGGCCAAGACCCAGTTAGAACCACGTGAGACTCGGCCATTCTGGCCAAGACCCAGTTAGAACCACGTGAGACTCGGCCATTCTGGCCAAGACCCAGTTAGAACCACGTGAGACTCGGCCATTCTGGCCAAGACCCAGTTAGAACCACGTGAGACTCGGCCATTCTGGCCAAGACCCAGTTAGAACCACGTGAGACTCGGCCATTCTGGCCAAGACCCAGTTAGAACCACGTGAGACTCGGCCATTCTGGCCAAGACCCAGTTAGAACCACGTGAGACTCGGCCATTCTGGCCAAGACCCAGTTAGAACCACGTGAGACTCGGCCATTCTGGCCAAGACCCAGTTAGAACCACGTGAGACTCGGCCATTCTGGCCAAGACCCAGTTAGAACCACGTGAGACTCGGCCATTCTGGCCAAGACCCAGTTAGAACCACGTGAGACTCGGCCATTCTGGCCAAGACCCAGTTAGAACCACGTGAGACTCGGCCATTCTGGCCAAGACCCAGTTAGAACCACGTGAGACTCGGCCATTCTGGCCAAGACCCAGTTAGAACCACGTGAGACTCGGCCATTCTGGCCAAGACCCAGTTAGAACCACGTGAGACTCGGCCATTCTGGCCAAGACCCAGTTAGAACCACGTGAGACTCGGCCATTCTGGCCAAGACCCAGTTAGAACCACGTGAGACTCGGCCATTCTGGCCAAGACCCAGTTAGAACCACGTGAGACTCGGCCATTCTGGCCAAGACCCAGTTAGAACCACGTGAGACTCGGCCATTCTGGCCAAGACCCAGTTAGAACCACGTGAGACTCGGCCATTCTGGCCAAGACCCAGTTAGAACCACGTGAGACTCGGCCATTCTGGCCAAGACCCAGTTAGAACCACGTGAGACTCGGCCATTCTGGCCAAGACCCAGTTAGAACCACGTGAGACTCGGCCATTCTGGCCAAGACCCAGTTAGAACCACGTGAGACTCGGCCATTCTGGCCAAGACCCAGTTAGAACCACGTGAGACTCGGCCATTCTGGCCAAGACCCAGTTAGAACCACGTGAGACTCGGCCATTCTGGCCAAGACCCAGTTAGAACCACGTGAGACTCGGCCATTCTGGCCAAGACCCAGTTAGAACCACGTGAGACTCGGCCATTCTGGCCAAGACCCAGTTAGAACCACGTGAGACTCGGCCATTCTGGCCAAGACCCAGTTAGAACCACGTGAGACTCGGCCATTCTGGCCAAGACCCAGTTAGAACCACGTGAGACTCGGCCATTCTGGCCAAGACCCAGTTAGAACCACGTGAGACTCGGCCATTCTGGCCAAGACCCAGTTAGAACCACGTGAGACTCGGCCATTCTGGCCAAGACCCAGTTAGAACCACGTGAGACTCGGCCATTCTGGCCAAGACCCAGTTAGAACCACGTGAGACTCGGCCATTCTGGCCAAGACCCAGTTAGAACCACGTGAGACTCGGCCATTCTGGCCAAGACCCAGTTAGAACCACGTGAGACTCGGCCATTCTGGCCAAGACCCAGTTAGAACCACGTGAGACTCGGCCATTCTGGCCAAGACCCAGTTAGAACCACGTGAGACTCGGCCATTCTGGCCAAGACCCAGTTAGAACCACGTGAGACTCGGCCATTCTGGCCAAGACCCAGTTAGAACCACGTGAGACTCGGCCATTCTGGCCAAGACCCAGTTAGAACCACGTGAGACTCGGCCATTCTGGCCAAGACCCAGTTAGAACCACGTGAGACTCGGCCATTCTGGCCAAGACCCAGTTAGAACCACGTGAGACTCGGCCATTCTGGCCAAGACCCAGTTAGAACCACGTGAGACTCGGCCATTCTGGCCAAGACCCAGTTAGAACCACGTGAGACTCGGCCATTCTGGCCAAGACCCAGTTAGAACCACGTGAGACTCGGCCATTCTGGCCAAGACCCAGTTAGAACCACGTGAGACTCGGCCATTCTGGCCAAGACCCAGTTAGAACCACGTGAGACTCGGCCATTCTGGCCAAGACCCAGTTAGAACCACGTGAGACTCGGCCATTCTGGCCAAGACCCAGTTAGAACCACGTGAGACTCGGCCATTCTGGCCAAGACCCAGTTAGAACCACGTGAGACTCGGCCATTCTGGCCAAGACCCAGTTAGAACCACGTGAGACTCGGCCATTCTGGCCAAGACCCAGTTAGAACCACGTGAGACTCGGCCATTCTGGCCAAGACCCAGTTAGAACCACGTGAGACTCGGCCATTCTGGCCAAGACCCAGTTAGAACCACGTGAGACTCGGCCATTCTGGCCAAGACCCAGTTAGAACCACGTGAGACTCGGCCATTCTGGCCAAGACCCAGTTAGAACCACGTGAGACTCGGCCATTCTGGCCAAGACCCAGTTAGAACCACGTGAGACTCGGCCATTCTGGCCAAGACCCAGTTAGAACCACGTGAGACTCGGCCATTCTGGCCAAGACCCAGTTAGAACCACGTGAGACTCGGCCATTCTGGCCAAGACCCAGTTAGAACCACGTGAGACTCGGCCATTCTGGCCAAGACCCAGTTAGAACCACGTGAGACTCGGCCATTCTGGCCAAGACCCAGTTAGAACCACGTGAGACTCGGCCATTCTGGCCAAGACCCAGTTAGAACCACGTGAGACTCGGCCATTCTGGCCAAGACCCAGTTAGAACCACGTGAGACTCGGCCATTCTGGCCAAGACCCAGTTAGAACCACGTGAGACTCGGCCATTCTGGCCAAGACCCAGTTAGAACCACGTGAGACTCGGCCATTCTGGCCAAGACCCAGTTAGAACCACGTGAGACTCGGCCATTCTGGCCAAGACCCAGTTAGAACCACGTGAGACTCGGCCATTCTGGCCAAGACCCAGTTAGAACCACGTGAGACTCGGCCATTCTGGCCAAGACCCAGTTAGAACCACGTGAGACTCGGCCATTCTGGCCAAGACCCAGTTAGAACCACGTGAGACTCGGCCATTCTGGCCAAGACCCAGTTAGAACCACGTGAGACTCGGCCATTCTGGCCAAGACCCAGTTAGAACCACGTGAGACTCGGCCATTCTGGCCAAGACCCAGTTAGAACCACGTGAGACTCGGCCATTCTGGCCAAGACCCAGTTAGAACCACGTGAGACTCGGCCATTCTGGCCAAGACCCAGTTAGAACCACGTGAGACTCGGCCATTCTGGCCAAAACCCAGTTAGAACCACGTGAGACTCGGCCATTCTGGCCAAGACCCAGTTAGAACCACGTGAGACTCTGCCATTCTGGCCAAGACCCAGTTAAAACCACGTGAGACTCAGCCATTCTGACCAAGACCCAGTTAGAACCACGTGAGACTCGGCCATTCTGGCCAAGACCCAGTTAGAACCACGTGAGACTCGGCCATTCTGGCCAAGACCCAGTTAGAACCACGTGAGACTCGGCCATTCTGGCCAAGACCCAGTTAGAACCACGTGAGACTCGGCCATTCTGGCCAAGACCCAGTTAGAACCACGTGAGACTCGGCCATTCTGGCCAAGACCCAGTTAGAACCACGTGAGACTCGGCCATTCTGGCCAAGACCCACTTAGAACCACGTGAGACTCGGCCATTCTGGCCAAGACCCAGTTAGAACCACGTGAGACTCGGCCATTCTGGCCAAGACGCAGTTAGAACCACGTGAGACTAGCTAAGACCCAGTTAGAACCGCGTGAGATTCGGCCATTCTGGCCAAGACCCAGTTAGAACCACGTGAGACTCGGCCATTCTGGCCAAGACCCAGTTAGAACCATGTGAGACTCGGCCATTCTATCCAAGACCGAGTTAGAACCACGTGAGACTCGGCCATTCTGGCCAAGACACAGTTGGCCATGACCCATTTAGAACCACGTGAGACTCGGCCATTCTGGCCAAGACCTAGTTAGAACCACGTGAGACTCGGCCATTCTGGCCAAGACCCAGTTAGACTTCTACTGTTTAGATACTGATCTGAACTGAATCAGTGATTTTGGATCAGAAACGTATTTGATGATTTCCATTTGGATTTCCAAAGGAGGAATATTGTCTGACATTTTTCAATGTGTTTTTCTAGGGTTTATAGAACAAGAGACTGAAATGAAACTGTGCACACGTCCACTTTACTCAATTTATATGGTTTGCATAGAGGTTATCGAAAGATGATTTTTGTTATTTGGAACCCATCTATCGGAAAATCAGTTGGTATTGATGCCCCTTGGTTAACCTCTCGTCATAGTGGTTATGCTCTTGCTTTTGGTTTCGGGGTATGTCCCACCGGTAAAGATCCTAGCATTGTGACTTTCATATCGAGCTGCTGTGAAATTCGTGCTATGGTTTTTACATTGAGTTCGGGTGTTTGGAATGTGATTCCGTTCCATCGATTAATTGATGATATTGACTCAACTCAGTCGGTTGTTATAGATAACTTGATTTATTGGGGTGCTTTTGTCATTCCTCCCAGCATACCAAACGCACCCTAAAAAGAACAAATGAGCATTAAAAAGAACAAATTAGTATCGAAAAGAACAAATGAGTATCAAAAAGAACAAATGAGCATTAAAAAGAACAAATGAGTACCAAAAAGGACAAATGAGCATTAAAAAGAAAAAATTGGTATCAAAGAAAACAAATGAGCATTAAAAAGAACAAGTGATGATCAAAAAGAACAAGTTACGAAAAAAAATGATGAAAAAGAACAAATAAGAATTAAAAAGAACAAATGAGAATTAACAAGAACAAATGAGTACCAAAACGACAAATGAGCATTAAAAAGAACAAATTAGTATCAAAGAAAACAAATGAGCATTAAAAAGGACAAATGATGATCAAAAAGAACAAGTTACAAAAAAAACATTTAGCTTTTATCAAAAAGAACAAATGATAATGAAAAAGAACAAATAAGAATTACAAAGAACAAATGAGCATTAAAAAGAACAAATGAGCACTATAAAGAACAAATGATGATCAAAAAGAACAAAAAAGAACAAATAAGAATTAAAAAAAAAAAAAAAAGAACAAATAAGAATTAAAAAGAACCAATGAGTATTACAAAGAACAAATGATGATAAAAAAACAAAAAAGAACAAATTAGTAACATTTGTTCTTTTTATCCTCATTTGTTCTTGTTAATGCTCATTTGTTCTTTTTGTTACTAATTTGTTCTTTTTTATCCTCATTTGTTCCTTTTAATGCTTATTTGTTCTTTTTCATTATCATTTGTTCTTTTTATACCAATTAATTTTAATTCTCATTTGTTCTTTTTAATTCTTATTTGTTCTTTTTGTTACTAATTTGTTCTTGTTAATTCTCATTTGTTCTTTGTAATTCTCATTGGTTCTTTTTAATTCTTATTTGTTCTTTTTCATCATCATTTGTTCTTTTTATCATCATTTGTTCTTTATAGTGCTCATTTGTTCTTTTTAATGCTCATTTGTTCTTTTTGTTACTAATTTGTTCTTTTTTATCCTCATTTGTTCTTTTTCATTCTCATTTGTTCCTTTTAATGCTTATTTGTTCTTTTTCATTATCATTTGTTCTTTTTCATTCTCATTTGTTCCTTTTAATGCTTGTCAAACCTTCCAAGCCAATCAAGTCTAGTAACACACTCTTCCATTACCTAAAAATACATATTACAAAAATCTTATATTCTAAAATGGTCAAAACTGATGTATGTTAATTTAGTTCATTTCATTATGGCAAAAAATAATTACAATTTCTCTTACACATCTAAAATGCTTGCACTATGGAAAAAACGCAGTACCTTTTTCTTAGACATTCCATCGAACATCTTCCACGCGGCCTTCAATTCTTCATATCACATCCTTGTAAACCATAAAAAGTATCAAAATCTACATCAATCATATTTTAAAAACAATAGTACACCAAAGCTATCGCTACATAAGAACAATATTGCATCAAAAAATCATCTTCATAAAACCTTTCAGAGTTTAAGATCCTGAAACTTAATAGAGAAAACATCGATTGATGGGTCATTAAATCAACTATTTAAGCATTAAACATATATTACCATGAGATGTTTGGGGATGAAACGATTGCTTTTCAATATGTTGTCATTCTTAACCATCAATTATATTGAAGATTAGATTTTAATTTATGAACTATTAGGTATAAAACACAATTGATTTCACGCGAATTCAATTGCAATTAGGGTTCGTAATTTCGTCAAATAAAAATCAAGAAAAGGTTGAATTTTTTGATACCAGGGTTTGAATTTTAACAACTGTAAATTAACATACCTTGTATCATTTGATAATTGTAAATTCAATGACCGAACATCAAGTTGTAGGTTACGAATTTCATCACCTTCTGTACACAAATTAATCATTCAATTGGCATCTTCAATTTTTGTTTACGTTGTGATACAGGGTATTGAATTGTTACAGATATTGCTGGAATGAATTTGAAAAATTCAATAAATCAAATCTTGATTCACTTCCTTATTTGATGGGTTTTTGGTTTGACTTAGTTAAACGAATTGATTTCAAGATTTGTGAAAACTTTCTATTAGTAGTGGTTTTTCACGTGGCGTTTTTATAGAGTTTTGGGATGATTTTTGGCCTTTAAAAATAGCAATCACACTTATGTTTTATATAGGTTGGGATATATATATATATATATATATATATATATATATATATATATATATATATATATATATATATATATATATATATATATATATTATATATATATGAGGAGGGTTTTTTTACTGTAGCAGCTCCAAAACATGCCACATAAGCACATAAATACATGCCACATAAGCACGTAAATGTGTGACATGTGTATCATGAAAAACTAAAGAAAATGTTTCGTGATAAATTGTAAATTGTAATGTACTACGTAGCACTATTCTGTAAACAGCAAGAGCCTCCAACACTCTTCCTAGAAAAAGGAGGTCTCTTCATTAATGCATAACTATTCAACCATACCGTATTCTCTTCTATTCTTTCTATATAGCTAGCTTCTTTTCAGTGTGTTGTTTTCATTCACTCATTTGCTAAAAAGTAATTGCAGCCATAATTCTCAACCAGTTTTTCCGACGACATTTCAAGACATGAGCGTAAGTTTCTCTAATCTAGCTTTTTGTGTCTATATGTCTTGTGGTTTATGTAGATTTAGATTTCTAATGCAACTAGCTACTATATATATTTGGGTTTGGTTTTTTGTTTCGTTGCAAGTGTGTGTCTTCATTTAAGGAAGAAAACAAGCAAAGGTATATCAAAAAAGGCCCGAGGTTGTGTGTGGTAGGTGGTAAAGAGAGGCGTAGATTTTGGAGAACTTTTACCCCATGTTTGATCAAATACTACTCAAACATTTCTTCTTTAATTTCATCCAAACAATCTTTCCATCCTTATATTATAAGTTTCTTTGTTATATTTATTTTTATACAACTAACTATGAGATATGACTTACTTTTGCTTTGCTTTTTCTTTCCTTGCATGTGCAGGCGATGCAGCCCAAATGACTCCAAGGTAATGTCTTCTCTAACCCTCCCATCCTTATATTGTAATTATTTTTTATTTTTATTTTTTTTTTCTCCCTACAACTACAACTATGAGATATAACTTACTTTTGCATTTTTTTTCCTTGAATTTACAGCCCAAATAAGCCCAAGGTGAAGGTTATTTTTCTGATGATTATGTTGCCCAGGTCTTGACTTACCTGGGCAATTGGAGGAATTTAACAAGCTATTCGATTTTCAGGTTCAAGGCAGTTCGAGAAAGTAATCTGTTATGAGGATTTGTCTAAGTGTTTTACATGTTTTTTTCCTTTCATGATTGTTCTAGGTGTTGGTAGATAGGTGTTCATTTATGGCATGTCGTAAATGATCTAGTGGTTGTTCAAGCGGTTGCTTGAGGTTAATGTGGTATTTCAGCCACATTCCATTGTACTTTAAACGTTTTTTTGGTTAATATATTTTGCCAGGGTGGAGATCCTTTTAACAAAAAAAAAAAAACAAAAAAAACAAAAAAAAGGGTGATGGTGTTATACTGTTATTAAAAGCGACTGGGAGGTTAAGTGGTAGGAAGTGAGGATCTTGGTGCTAGCACACTCGTGACTCGTGAGTAATGATTTGTTAGGCAAAAAACAAATTATATGTAGTTATTATTGAATATGAAAGTGAAGCCAATGTATTTTTATTTTCGTTAATTTGGTACAGTCGTAAATTGTTAGATTATTTTTTTTACATGTTTTAGATGTTTGGTTAATTTTTGAATGGTAAATTTTTCATCATTAAAATTTGCACCTAGATATGATCTTGACTTTAGTTGCTTCGGCCAATTTTATAAGATGATTTAAACTTTGTATTTAATTTCATAGGTAATTCATAAAGATAAGCTTATTTTTACAATAGCTTTTAGACGTTTTTGTACTTGTGCTATGTATTTGTTAGTATATGTATGTTTCATTTTCTGTGTTGTTAGAGTGGTGGGGGAGAGAGAGTAGTATGATGAGAGGGAAAAAGATTTTGCAGAAAGTTGTTGATGACTAAGAGCACACGCAATGATAACGCAGTTCTTGTGTTATTGGGCATTTTTGCCACCTTAAAGCTCACGTTATTGTTGCAGGATCCACGTTAACGCAGCGTTAACGTGGGACGTTATCCCCTTAACGCTGCGTTAAGTACCGGCAAAGATCCTTACTACGTGGAACTGATTAATAAGGAAAAGGACCGTATAATTGAAAAATACGTTTTGCCAAAACGTCGACAAGAATAAATGTCTCCTCGATGTAATGTTTTTTTATGTCTTTATTTCACGTCTTTTTTTTTTTTTTTTTTCGTATGGTATTTTAATTTCTAATGTAATGGTTTTTTTTTATTCGTATTATATTTTAATTCCTAATGTAATTTTTTTTTCTCGTAATGTAATATTTTTTTTTCGTAATGTAATATAATTTTAGAGTTAATGTTATGGTTTTATAATGAGTATTAGCTTTAGTTTAGGGTTTAAATAAAATATATGGAAAGTTGGTTATTGTGAGTTATTGATGAGTTATTTGTGGGTGTTGAGTTATTGTGTTAAAGCTGACGTGGCGCTGAGTCTATATAATAACTAGTTACGGTTGTGCATGCTCTAAAGAGCAGGAACAATGGTAACGTGAGTTACCAAGTTATACGCGAATAACGCACGTTAGTGGGTGCGTTACCATTGCAGGGGCCACGTTAACCCAGCGTTAACGTGGGACATTAACCCACTAACGCTGCGTTAAGTGGCTTTGTTTAAAAAAAAAAAAAAAAAAAAAAAAAAAAAAAAAAAAAATTCA